>JACWBX010004205.1:4277-66960 GCA_014622435.1 Polypedilum pembai
AAGAATTTATGAGTGTCATAAAGTATACTTTTTATGCCTCATAAATAGCTTTATTAGATCCAACTTTATGCCAGTTAAAAAGTTTTTCTCTCTGTGCTGTCTTCTGGCATCGTGATGATGAAATCCAATTTTTCCCTTCTTCTCCCTCTTTATCTATCTATCTTTTTCTTTGCAACTGTATCTGTTTGACTTTGTCGAAAGGACTGATGCGCTCTCATCTCATCTTCATCTCTTCTTAATTTTCATTCGTGTAAGAAAAAAAGAAAGACGCACAAAGCAGAAGGAAGAAGATGAGAGTGTACATGTTCAAAAAGGTACAATGACGACACAGAAGGCACTTCATGAAGCTGTGTGTTCTCTTAAAAAGGAAGGCAAAGAGATTGGCGCGTTTACTGCTGAAGTGTATTCAACTGCCGATCAAAAGGCGCAGAAGCACACCAGAGCTCACCAAAAATATATTACGTTGCGTTACTGCCAGTGCTGTGTTTATACAGAGAAGCACAACTTCTCCTTGCTTTTACTCATTCTCCCCTTACATTCAATTCGAATTTATTCCCATTCTAGAAGTATCATCATCCTTAGCCATAAAATTCCATTTTACTGCACACAGTCAAGACAAAAATCATAAACTTTTCTTATATGCCTGTTCTGTTACTGCTGCTGCTAATGCTAGGGAGAATTTTGTATTTGTATTCGAGCTCTTCCTTGTTTTCATACAAAAGTGATGGAAAAAAATTAAACATCAACGTCGTCACATTCACTCGTTATCCTATCTATTTCTTCTTCATTCTCTTTTCATTTCTTTGCCTATTATTTGCGCAGAGATATGTGATGAGCTAGTGTTTCTTCAGTTCTTATCATTTAATGTGGTTTTATTTTTTTATTACAAAAGTAAGTGACGATTTATTTTTAAGATAAATAAACGAAACTTTTAGATAGATCAAATGTTTTTGTAAACTATGAAAATATAATTTAGATTTTTCTTTAAGATTGGAATAAAAACTTTTTGAAATGAGTTAATAAGGTATGAAAACAATAAAAATATAGGAATATCAAATTTGTTCTAATTATTTTTATAATTGTTTATTAAATGATTAATAAATAAATTCGTTCAAATGTTTTAAGCTTTCCGGTTAAACAACATGTGTTTTTGATAAGTCGACTTAAATTTAAATTCTTTTAAATCTGGTGAATTTTAACGAAATTTTCAAATTTCAAAAATTTTGTTTTCAAAAAATTTCTATTTCCATATTCAGGAAATTGTTTGTTTAACTAGACTTATGAAAGTTTTAAGATTTTATGATTTGATTTACAACAAATATTTATTGAAAAAAATTCCTTACTTAAAAATTTGATGAAAGAAAACTAAAATCTAAAACCATAACTTGTAAGAAAGCAAATGTAAAGTGCTTTTCAGAGCATTAGAATTTGATACACCCTAAGGTTGTTATATTCAATTTTATTACGTCGTTGCTCAGCATTGCTCCTTTCTCTCTTTTTCTTCTCATCACATCACAATCCAGAAGAGAATCAAATGACATCTACATGAAAATGATGCTTCATATAGCGCTCTCGTTATCGATTTTCATTCTTCTTCTCGCTTTCCATTGGTGCCTCCAATCATAAAAAAAAAGTTTTACCGTGCTTTTGCCTTTATTTGCATCATCATCATCAGTTGTAGTCGTTTTAGCAGAGAAAGAGACAGTGAGCTGGAAAATTTTACGATTTTCTTCTGTCATATTCTTCAACCGAAAAAAATAAGAATAACGCAAATGAAAAGGAGAGCAAAGTAAGATGATAAACTTCATGCGATGATAGTTATTGTAGGCGAACTCTCAAACTACACATGATGAGAGTGGGTCGCATAGCAACTGAAAATAATGTGTGTGTATCTGAATATATTTTCATACATTTATTCCTTAGATTGCTGCTAACTCTAAAGAATATTGAGAAATTGATAGATTGGACAAAATACAAAAATGATAAAGCGACTCTTCTTCATTGTCCATCTTGAAAAAGAATTAAGAAATTCTTTAGGGAAAATGGTGAAGACTAAAGCAATAGCCCACTTTATGCAGTATTCTTTTTCCCTTCCGACCGCTCTCATTTGAACTAATTTCCTTCTTCATCATCATCTTCATTCACAGAGCTCTAAGGGAACTGCGTAAAATTACAGAAAATCAATACAATGTATCTCCTTCAAACTTGAATGGGATAGAGATGTGAGACAAGAAGGTAGGAAGAGAGAAAGAGAGGAATGTATGTGAGAGTGTGCGTATCGCCTTATTAATCTCATCTCATTAAAATAAATATGAACGACATGATATGATTGTTAGAGTGATAATGTTCACAACCCAAATGGGAAACAATTTAAATCGGTTTAAAATTATAAAAGATTTTGAATTTTTATTAATATTAAACTGCAACAGGTGGAGTTTATGAGCAAAGAAACAAGAACAATACAATTTGAGTTCAGGTTTCAATAACATGAAAGCTGTTTTGCGAAAAAATTAAAAATACAACAAATAAATTTGAAAATGCAAACAAAGATCAAAAGAACATTTTTGAAATGTTCTTATTTAAGTTTTTATTCATTAGGAGAAGATTTTAATAATAAATCTACCTGTAAAAGATTCTAAAATAATTGAATTAAAAATTTTATTTTGCAGAAATAGTTTTTGATGAAAAATTCAATATGCCTAAAAAATAAAATTTTACAAAAATTCTTAAATCATTCGTTGAAACTTAATGTTAAAATTTAACGGAAATTTTAAAAAAAGTTTAAAATAATTTAGTTTTAAGAAATTTCTTTTTTCTGCAAATTTTTGATTTTGATTTCATAAAAATAAGAAATAGAATTGAACAAAAAGATGGTAACACATGAGTAAAAAGAATTTAAATAAGTCAACACCAGTGAATGTTCAATTCATTGATGGTAACATCTGGATTGCGACTCCACAATGAATATAATCGCTATATAAAATATCAATTTTGGAGTAGGCAAAGCTGCCTGCCAGCTTATACATATGAAAAAAAATTCGCTTCAGATGAAGAGTCTTTCCAACACAATGATAATGATACTCTAGTCATGACGAGTGAGCGAGAACACTGCACTACCACCAATGTGAATCACAAATGAATCAGATAAAATTTTTCTGATCCGATTGGCACGAAATTTTCTGTTAAATGGGCGCTTATGGCAGCTCGCATTTTGATGATGATGAATAAAAATTGTTCAGTCCTCTCATTGTTTGTCATCGATGGAAAATTCGTTCAATAGTGAAGAGAGAAAAAAGTGCTGTCACAGTGCCATTGACTGTCATTAGCTGAACGAGCAGAATTTCTGCCCACTTTGACAATGGAAAATGAGTGGATAAGACCGAAAAATTATAGCATTTGAGCGAGAGTAGATGAGTGAGATAGAGAGCTGACTGACAGTGAATTGCAGCAGTAGCAGTGATATGTATGTTGGAGTGTTTGCAGGAAGGGGAGAGAGAGAAAAAAATAAAAAAAAAATCAATAAAAACCGAATGGCATTTGATGACTTGCCTGGAAATTTGGATAATAAATTAACCATTTCACTGCGTCTGCCATCGAGCGAAATATGCGAAATGATTTCATTTTCATTGCATTTCTCACAGCGAGTGGCAATTCTGTCGCATACCGATGCGCGAAATTGCATTTCAGGACCAACATAAACTTTATGTATATATGTATTGCGTCGATGATTGTTGCAGTGATTAATGATGATATGAGCATATCACAAAGGAATAATTTAAAGGAGAATTGACATAGACGCATTATGTATTATACATATAATACTTCAGGCGAGAAGAT
This sequence comes from Polypedilum pembai, assembly GCA_014622435.1. Lineage (NCBI taxonomy): Eukaryota > Metazoa > Arthropoda > Insecta > Diptera > Chironomidae > Polypedilum > Polypedilum pembai. Next base: position 8,115 of record JACWBX010004205.1, read on the forward strand.
TAAAGAGTATGGGTGAAATGAGTGTGGCGGTTTGAGGTATTTTAGTGGGCAGTTAATGCTGCTGTATGATGTGTGAGAATAGTCATATACATAATGACTATGATGATGTCAATTGCCATAAACAATTTGTCATAAATCTCAACGGGATTGGTGTAAGATTTCGAGATGAACTTTCCATCTTGCGAATCAATATTTAACCTCACTCCCAACTATGACCTACCACCCCTTATAATCAGCCCACTATGCAATGAATTGAAAATGAGAGATATACTCCCACCTGAGAATTGTCCCAATTTAATTACGATAATTTCATTTCGCACAAAACCTCATTACACATATATACACGAAGACACACAGATACATGCATGTATGCAGAGTAAGAGTGGTCATTTGTAAACTCAGTGAATCTGAGCATTGCATTGCATATATTAAATAATGAGAATTTTATTTAAATGCAAAATTAATGAGAAATTCAAAAAAATTTATATATGGCTTATTAACAAACTTTTTTTAGAAAAATAATTCATCACTATGGAAATAGTTGTACTAATGACTTTGCATTATTACAGAATTTACTAATTTTTATTTGTTAAAATTTTATTTCAAAGTTTTTGAAAAATTAATTAGGCAAAAATTTTATTAAAAGATATAGAAAGTACACGACCACGGATCGGAGTACTTAAGCGCATTTTTGTCGCCCAGATCAGTGTTTGTTAGCAGATTACAAATTTATTAAATTCATTTTTAAAACAGAAGCTTTGCCTTAAATACAAATTTTAAAACAAAATCGAATTGCATAATTTCACGTTTAGTTATCAGTTGTTTAATTTGATTACAAAAATTAGATCTACTGCGACTGTATAAAATCAAAACAAGTTTAAAGATGTTTCTTTAAATACAATTTCTAATGGCTAAAAGAATTTAAATTGATAAAAACTTTCATCGTAGTCGACTTTGCATTTGTTTATAATGGAAATTGTGAAAATTAAATCCGGTAATCTCGGACTATTCAAGTGCCACAATAATTTAAATTGATTTAGATGTTCGATTTCATTTATTACAGCAGATACTATTTATGTAAAAATAACGGTTGAATTGAATTTGAAATGAAAGAATGCGGCGACAAAAATAATCTTAGCAATCGGGAAAAATTTTTCTGATCGCAGCGCCCTCAGTGGCGAATTTCAGAACTAAACTCCATATTGAAATTTTATTTTCGCAATTTTTTAAATTATGCAGACAGTGACAACTTTCTAACTAAGCGTCGCCTCAATAACTTTTTACCACAAATCGAAAGCAAAAAACCGCAAGTCTCTAGCTATTATAGTTTTCGAGATCTCGCGCCTCACCGAACACCCGAACAGCCAGCCAAAGTGAAGATATAAGCTGCATTGTTGTAAACAAAAATGCGCTAAAAAACTGTTACAAATGATTTATAATAAATGTCCCTAATCATTGAAAATTTAATTTCAAATACAACTTGAAATATTTTTTTCTGAAATCAATTATAAAAATATTAAAATTAATTATATTTGAAAGATTTCAAGCTGTAAATAAAACAATCAAATTTCCAAATCATATTTTACGTTCATCAGAATATTCTAAAAAAGATGCAATCTGGGAAGTGCAAGAAACCGTTTTTAATTCAAATCAAATATAAAATTTCTTGAAAACTGTTAGAAAGTGTCGTTTAATTAAAGTTTTCAAAAACTTAAATTTAATATATCTATAAATCGCGCTCAATCATATTAAAATTTAAATTTGAAAAAAATAACTGTCACTTTTTGTATTACATTTCCTACAATTAAAAGTTTTATAATTGATATATGTAAATAATTTAGAAAATTTCAAATTTTTATCACTTCTAAAACTGCCCTTAAATGATGCATTTATGTATAAAAGAGATTTTTTTAATTCAACGATGATGACGATGACAACGGAAACCGCAAAAGACGAAGAGCAGCATATTTTTTAATGATATATCAGAAAGAAAGAATGATGGCTTAAAAGAAGAAAAATGAAATCCATCTCTCAGTCTGCACTGAGCTCATCAAAAAGAAGACGAGAATGAAACGAGTGGTGAGAGAAAGAAGAGAGAGAGAACGAGAAAAAAGAAGAAAGAAACTCGAAATCCATCTGCCGATTGCAATATTCTTTCAATTCTCTTCTTTCTACCTGACCGTAGTAGAATCTTCTTTCCTTTCAATTCTTTCTTTCATCCGCTCTGAGAATATGGAATAAGAAGTTTGAAGCGAGAATTGAGAATGAAAGGAGAAACGAGATGAGAAGATGGTGGTGATGGTTTTGATGCTTGCTACTTACCAATACAGGCTTCTTGAAATTTGTCGAATCCATCTTGGATTGTATACAATCCTCAAATTATGACCTCAATATCTGGAAATGACTTCTCTCCTCGCGCTCTGTTGAACACTTATATACACAAATAATATTCTTTTTCTGTTATTTATTCCAATTGGAAATTGTTTATTTTCCTTCCGGTGATTTTCTCACACATTCACTATTCGTTATTATTTCTCTCTTTTTCACATTTAAAATCTTCTTACTTTTTTTTGCATTAAAAGAATTTCATAACATTGACATAATTATTATTATTTCACATCGCACGTTCTTTAAGAGCGAAAGAAAAAAAAACATTAAAACGTAACACACAAAGTTGTAATCGTCTGACAGTTGTTAGAGCGCGCGCGACAAAACACAGAGTATAAATTGTATTCAATGTGTGCGAGAGGGGAAGAGAAAGAAATTTACTATTTCACATCTTCACTCCTCAACGGATGAACTTTGAATGAATCAGCCACAAGCTGCCGATGTCGATGTGCGAGAGGATTTTTCGGGGGCAAACACAGGAAGGGAAGAGAGGAGAGATATATAAAATAACACAATGTTCATATCGGAGTGCTCTGTGTGACGAGAGATGATGAAGATAGGAAAAAACCCGTGTGTTATGAGCCCAAGCCTGCGTTTCATGTTGCGTTTTTTCAACGATAATAATTTCTGTCCATTTGATGATTTGATTATTACGACATTTATGCTTGTATGAATTTTTTTAAAAATAACAAACAGAAAAATATGCTCAGCTAACTGTCAATGCTTCTGTGATTTCTCACAAATTAGTCGAGTTAGTTAATTACTTCTTCAGCATCTTTTTGCAATTGTTTAAAAATAGTCTTTTCTGTGGTAACAGCTGTTACTGTCGTCCACCATTTATTGAAGGCCTCAATTCAATGGAAAAAACTTTACTTTTCTCGTTTTTGTGGGTTCGTAAGTCAAGTGACATTTTTTTCTCTCTCTATCTTAATTTATTCATATTGCTACTGCTGTTAATGTTACTAGCTACTACACTTATTAAGAATGCTTGATGTGTTGAGCTAGGTAAACTGGGCATTTTTTACTAGAGCTTCTTACCGATCGCTTCAACCTATAAAAACGAGACAAACGACAATAATTGACTTTAGTCGTAAAAAGCTGTTTGTGAAGTTCATTCTCTCTTTCTCATTCCTGTAATAGCCGCAATTGCTAATAAACGTATAAAATAAAACATGAAGCTGCAATTGTTCACATTGTTTGCTGTCTTCACACTTGTTGTAAGTTTTATTGTTGTTGTTGCTTCAACTCACCTTCAAAACAAAAAGTACACCAGAAAGAGTGACTGAATAAGCGAGAGTTGAAGAGGTTTTTGGTTTTGGCAAATTATGACAAAACTTAAATATTTGCATGCATGAGAATGAAATCATCATTAAAAAGAAATGTTCTTTGCATTAAATGAATATTTCTTTCACAAAGGGTCCACTCATGCGTTTTTCAATCTACTTGTTTTAATATGAATGCTTAAAAGAGATATTCGCAATAAATCGATGAATATAATTTTCGAAATGTATTTCAATTGCTTCGTTTAAGTAATGCGTACATTAATGTGTTAGTATTCATTTAAGTTGTAAGCTTTTGCTTGATTTAGTTTGATAGCTTGAAATATCAATTAAACATATTTAATGTGTCTTATTTGTCATTATTGGTGTTGTCGAAAGATGTCGCAAAATTTAAAAATCGAGGAGTTAACAAACGAGTCACAACGACGTGAATTGCTCGAAGCACCACACTGGGATGTTCAAACGCAGAGCTTATATTTTGTCGATATTTTGGGATCAACAATATTTCGATATAGTTATGCGAATGGAGAAATTTACAAGGCAACAATTAAGGATTGTGAGGAAATGCAAGTTGGTTTTATAACACCTGTAGATACTACTGACAATGAATTTGTTGTTGGACTTGGTAAAGAATTGACTGTAATAAAATGGGATGGAAAAAGTGGTCAAGCTACTGTTGTTAAGGTGTTAAGTAAAGTTAACTCTCATGCTGATGAGTTTCGCATTAACGATGGAAAATGCGATCCTCATGGTCGTGTTTATTTTGGCACAATGGGAGACCCAGATAAAGATTTGAAAAGCAATCCACCAGGATCATTATATCGTTATGATGTACCAAGCAAGTCTTCAGTTAATTTAAGAGGAGGTATTGGAATTGGAAATGGTCTCGCATGGAATGAAAAAATTGGAAAATTCTATTACGTCGATTCAGTCACTCGAGATGTGAAAGTTTTTGATTATGACTCATCAACTGGCAATATAAGTGAGTAATGTTAAAGATTTTTATTTTCTAATATATAAATTTATTCCTTTTTATACATATAGCAAATGAACAAGTTCTTATTGACTTCACTAAAACTCATACTGAAACATTTGCTCCTGATGGAATGACAATTGACGAAAATGGTTTGATTTATGTTGCAACGTGGGATGGGTCGAGAGTGATTATTATTGATCCAGCAACTAAGACAATCAAAAATGAAATAAATTTTCCTACTGCTAAAATTACTTCGGTAAGAATTTAGATCTAAATATTTCTTTTACTTTTAATTATTAAAAATTTTAGGCTGCATTTGGTGGACCAAATTTAGATATATTGTATGTAACCACTGCTTATGGACGTAATGGTGTAAAAACTGGAAGCGCTGGTGGATTGTTCAAGGTTACAGGACTCAATGTTAAAGGACCTGAAATGGCTAAATTTAAATTGTATTAAAAATTAAATGTGCTTTTATTTTTGATTTAATGATATTTCAAAATTTTATTTCATCGATAAATATTTTTAAAAAACTTTTAAAAAAGATATAAATTAGTTCAAAATGTAATGTTAAAGCTTCTTCAAAAAGTTTTATGCATATAAACTTGCTTATTTCATAAAAGTTATATACCAGAAGCATTCTAAAAGGTATATTAAAATGTTTAAGTAAATATTTGAGGAAATTAAAAAACATCGATCAAAGCATTTACACATTCTTACTTCTCTTCATTTTTGTTTTGCAACAGCATCATTATTTTTTTCATCAACTTTATCAGACTCTGTTTTTTCTTCATTTTTCTTCTGATCTATTTCAGAAGGTTCATTAGAATTGTTTTCAGTCATTGGTGTCAGAATAACTGAAGTTGCATTCATGACGCCATGTTGTGAAGTGTTTTGAATAACGGGGAAAACTGGAGTTGCCATAACATGAGTTGCGCTAGCTGGAGTTGGCGGATAATAAACAGGTGGTGGTTGAGCATAATAAACTGGATAAGCAGCAGAATAACTGTGAACTGAGCTATCAGCGTGACCAGAATCATCGAAGAAATGATTCGGTGGATGTTGCGTTGACTGATAATAGATTGGAGTAGTCTGAGGATAACCATAAACTAATCACAAAAAAATAAAATAAAATCAGAAATTAAATTGTTTAGAGAAAATTAAAAATGTACTTACAAATTTGCTGCTGTTGTGATGGTTGTGATTGATAAGGCACAAGCTCACCGTTCTCATTATAGCAATAGGTTAATGTTTGTGCAGGCTGAGAAATGATGCTAGGACCGCCAGGATATGGACAATATGACTGAAAAGAAAAATGTATTATCAACCATTCATATTAGCATTTTATTTTGATGTTACCTGAACAGCCATTTGAGACTGCTGCCATTGACCTTGAACATGTTCAATTGGATTGTTTCCATCAACCGATGCAGGTAAAATTGGTGAAAGTCCTGAATTTACTGGAATAACGTTGGCATTTGGTGATGGAACTTGAATTACAAGTTGAGGTTGTGTGGAAACTTGTGCAGAATTTTGAGGATCAGCATTTCCGGAATTTTGCTGTTGGACTGGTGTTGAAAGAGATTTAGTATCAGACTCAATTTTGTGAAGATTTTTGACGTTAGAGTTGAACTGTATACCTGACTCCTTGCGTGAATTTCCATTACTACCTGCATGACGATTTCGATTATCACGCCAATTGCTTTCACGATTATCTCGATTTTGATTCTCGCGATAATTACTATCTCGACTTTGATTAGAGAATGTACGACGAACGTGATTTCCATTTTGGAAGCGACTATTTGAACTTGAAGAATGACTACTATACTTACTACTATTACTTCCTTGCTGCTGTAACTGTTGTTGTTGAGGCTTTGATGAAACTGGAGTGTTAGCTGGTGGAGGTGGAGGGGCATCAGCCTTATTTGTATTCAGTTCATTCCGATTTGTTTCATTTGTGTTTAAATTTTCCAATTGATTAGCTACAACTTCGAGTCTATTGCGAATATTTGTATTACCAAGCGAAAAATATCGAATGCCCAAGTTATAAAAGAATTGCAATGTTAGAAGATCAGTTAATGGCAAATCATTTCCTCTCGAATCGATACTTTCTTGTGATGCTTGATTAACATTTGCTGTTAATTCATTTTCACGAATTAAATTCAATGAATCAAAACTCAAGTTAATATTTTGAACCGTAGTTGGTGCAATAGTTTGAATTTGAGGTGGCGGAACAGTAAAGCTTACGTTTGGTATAAAATTGGCAGAAGCTTGTGGATGAACAGCATATGAAACAGGATAAGGTGTTGGTTGCATGAAAAAGTGTGTTCCTGATTGACTGTGAAATCCTGGTGGTGAATATTGTTCGTATGGCATGTACTGATAAGCGTCAACAAAGCTTTGTTGAGCTTGAGGATCTTGCTCATTCTGAAAGTAATTGTCACGATTCAATTCTGAAGAAAAATTTTGATGATGGAAATTGTCATAACGATTCCCGTAGCCATGAAATCCTCCTCGCCGACGCCCTTGATAATTGAATTTCTTGTAGTTACTATTGTTGAAATGTGTCGGAAAGCAAGTAATTGAATCAAATTGAAAAGGAATTGGTTTTGAAGGTATTTCGTTTAAATCTGACAATTCATCAAAAGAATAGAAGAAAGGACGCTTCTTTCCTTCACAAACATTGCCTCTTAAAATTTCATCTAGAGCATCAAGCGTAATTTTTGTATGTGTAGTTTTCTTCTCGCAAATATTAGTGCATCCATACATATCTTCAGGTTCGCGGATCGGAAGACCATTTGAATCAAGCCACTTAGAACGCTGATCTTTGCGATTTTCGCTCCATAACTCAAATTCAGTGTTGCGATAAATGCTTCTGTCCAATGCTTTTGCAACTTTATAAGGAAAAGGAGTAATTTTCTCATCCAGCAACTGTCGAACACAAGATTTGTATTGATCATGCAAAAATCCGTCAATGGGCTTATAAATCTTCAATCGTCCAGGTTCATCACTTCGATTGATTACGGTTACCAAGTCTTTATGTTCTTCAAGTACTTCGTCAAAATCTTCTTGATTATGATAATGACAAGTTCGTGGATCTTTGAGAACACAATTTGTTTCATTGGGAGAATCGAAAGAAATAATTTCTCCCGCAGCATTCTTGTACTTAGATGAATCATCCTCTAAAATGATAGTTGTAACACCTTCTGGGTCATGCAACATTCGTTCAACAGCATAACAAACATCAGGAAGCTTGAAGACATCCTTGTATAAAATCTCATAGACAACACCTAGCAAAGAGTATTGCAATTAACATTTAATTTAGGAATTATCAATAAAAAAAATTACCTTGACTGTCAGCAAGCTCCTCAGTATATTCAAGAGTAAAAATGATATCGAAATGTTTGTCCTGTTCAGAGTAAAAAACACGCATTAAAGACAAATTATCGTAATCATCGTTCTTGACATAGAAACGCTCAATTGTTTGATAATTTTTGGTTGGCTCATACAAGATTACATTTTTCCTAAAAATAGAAAATTCAGGTTATAAAAAATTTAACGAATCTTTTTTGAAAAAAGAAAAACTTACTTGTACATTCTTGCCATAACTTTTAAATCAAATAGAGTTCCATGAGTGCGATTACGGCGCAATTGAGTGCAATAATTGTAGATATTTTTATCAACTTCTTGCACATATTCTTTAAAGTTTTGTTCGATGAAGGATGCACAGTCTTGACGAACTTTGTCGTGATAGTTTTGTATATCAAAAACCTGTTCAGATACAACACGAAAAAGAGAACTTGCATCTCCTGTTTTTAAAAACAATCATAAGTAAAATGAAACAAATTAAGTGAAATGAAAAAACTTACGTGCAATATGCTTACGATAAAGTCCTATAGACTCTAAATAATGATCGATTTCATCTGGCCCAGGTTTGCCTAAGAAATAAAAAGTAAAATGACACTACTCTTTAAAAAATTTTTAATGACTTACTTCCAGTGGCAAACGGTCTACGATTCTTTTTTTTATCCTCATTTTCTTTTTCACGATTCTTTTCCTTATCGTGTTCTTTTTTATCTTTATTTCCTTCACACATTTTTAACCTACAAAATTGGATATTTTTTAGAAAATACAAAATTTTACGTTAAAATTGTTGATAACACAAGTAATAGATTATTTATTGTCTTACTCTCATGGTATTTTAATTGTCTAACACATATTTACCTTTTAATGTAATCTTTAATTTATTTAATTTGTATTTCAGGATAACTTCAAGTTCTTTCTTGAAAAATTCAGGAATATTTGCTCAAAGATGCAGAATGAGAAAAAAATATTTTGCATCTTTAAAAAAAATTATAAAATTTCTGAAAAAAGTCGTTAAAAGTCAAAATAAAATTGGTTTTTCAATGATTTCATCCAGATTTTTCAAACAAAAAAGCTCTTAATTTTCTTTTCCAATTTGTTTTATTTTTGAAAAAATAATACATCATTCAACAGATATGCAGAAAAATCTTAATAGAATAATTGATATTATATCGCGCGAAAAAATGAACCGAACTGCGTTTATTAATGTGTTGATAACGAAAAAGAGCACTAATGTCTTTCGAAATTACAATGTAATTATCCTTAAATTAATTTTCTTTTCTCAAAGATTTCATTGAAGGCCACCATTTTTCATTATCATCAATTCTTTTCATTTATGTTAATAATTTCTTATCATAAATATTACATTAGACCGAAAAATGAATAAAGAAATAGTAAAAATATAATATAGGGAGGTTGATAGGTAGTTTGATAGATAGATAGTATGCTATATAAAGGAATTTTCATTCCAGAAACATAAAATAATAATATATTTAATCGACATTGATTTCCTAGTTAGTTGATTGATTTTTCATTATATGTCTTATGAACTACTATTACTTTCGATTGTTAATTATTCATTGCGAGCTTTTTTTCTTTCATCTTTATCGCAAATTTAATAATCTTGATGATATATGTTTTTTACTTTATTTTTATAAAAAGTGCAAAAGTTCATCTATAATACTTTAAATTACATTCAAGTCCACCAAGATGCAACGAAAAGAAGAAGAATATATAATGAAATTGTAAGTTAATAACTTAAAGAAAATGCAATACAAATGTAACATGCTTTAACTTTCTCGATCTCTTTTTCTTTCGAAATTCACGACTATATTTATTATTCAATAAAAAATAAAATAAGGATCATTTCATCAAGAAATAGTGGATAATGGCCTAAGAATGTATTTTTTTCTTTTCTTCTTTAATATAATCATATGTCATATAACATTATTTAAAGATGATTGAATACAGCACATGTTTATGTGCATGTTTCAAATAAGCGAAAAAATATGAATTTATTTTAAAAATTTCTTTCATAACAATGCAAATTCAAATATAAAAAAATAGTAAAAAAACTTTGATAATTGGGAAGCGATAGTTTAAGCACAATTGTAAATGAGCTATGATATCTAAACTTTTTGTAAGAAAATAATCGTCTTGACGATTTTATATTGATCCTAAAAGTCTATAAATGAAAATGTAAGTTGTTGGAAAGTCCCTTTTGTGTGTTTCAAGTGTTGTAGTTATTTTTTTCTTTTACTTTTGTTGATTGCTCATCTTTTTTCTTAAATGCTGTAGTGCTTATGTACATCATCATGATAGTTACTAACTTCTTTTTACATGTTTTCAAACTGATCCACACGACGTTTGGTGTTTCCTTTCCTGATTTCACGCAACGTCTTATATTTATCACGTCCCTGACGTACATTTTCTCGATGAATTTTATCATTGGCAGTCTCCTTTGTGTCATCACGAGATTGTGCCAAATCTTGTTTCAATGCCTAGAAACATAAAAAAAATTAAATTTTATTTAAAATTTTGATTTATATTCTGCAACATACCTTCAATTGATCATGCAATCTTTCATTACGTTCAGCTAATGTACGTCTATCTTCAATTGGATCTTTGATATCCATGTCTGTATCTAAATCACGCGATACATCACCGCCACCAGATCCATTATCGCCATTCGTCATATCATCGTCATCTCCGTTCTCATCTTCAGCCAAGTGATGATGTTTAGGTGTTTGTGTAGCTGCCAAGAGTGCTGCAGCTGCTTCTTGCTAATAATTTATGAAAGTAATATTAAAATCTAATTAACAAAATCTTTGCTAAACGTAATAAAAATTTTCTAGAAATATTGTAATATTCATTTTAAAATTCTTTCAACTTCACCGCAGTTATAATGAACTCGTCGCATCGAATACACACAAACATACTTTAAAACGATGATGAATGCATTTCGTTGATATAATTCTATTTTGATTATGCTGTTGATAAAAAATTGGCTTGAAAAGATGATCGAGTTTCCTCGGCGCAAAGATCTATATATAGAACAATTAAAATCAATTGAACGCTTTCTCATTTTCAATTGGAATGTGAACAGTGAACTGTGTGTGCAATATCTATAACTATAGACACATCGTAAATACATACAGGGGCACAGAAGAAGACTCATAAATTTGTAAAGTAACGGTTTTAGTTTGATTGATTAGCTAGTTCGACGACATCTATTAATTAAATATTGTGTGTTTGTCATGTCATAGCAAATTGAGTAAATTTTACTTCTTATAAAATACTTCTAAACAATTTTTTGGTGATGTGATTGTGTGTAAACGTACACGGACATAATTTACTTGCGCAAAAGAGCAATTGTGAATGAATGTGGTTTTTTTAAAATAAAAAATCATATGAAAATGTGTGAAGTTAAAAGAGAATTATTAAACAAATTATTCGTTAGTAGGCTGATATGAATGGTAAAACAAAAATTTTCTTATTTTGATGTGTATGTTCATTAAGTTTTTTTACCTGTTTGCGACGTGCTTCTTCAACCTCTTCTTGTAGTCGTCTTGTTTCGGAGTCCTTTGCTTCGACTTCTTCTTGAATCTTGGCCACTTCGATCTGCTTTGCAGAAATTTCTTCCTCCAATTTCTGACGTTCAGCTGCTTCCATATTCTTGCTTTCTTCCAAACGTGTGAGCATTTCTTGTAATTCATTTTGACGCTGTTCAAGTTCATCTTTCGATAGTTGCAATTGTTTCAATTGCTCTTCTAAACGTCTTATCATCTCTTGAGCTTCCATTAAGTTTGCTTGTGAACGATTAATTTCTTCTTGCATTGTACGTAAACGATCTTCGTACTCTTGCTGTTTCTTTTCTGCACGTTCTCTTGCAGCAAGTGCCAATTGAAGTTTTTCACGCTCCTGTTGCTTAGCATTCTTTTCTTCTCGAGCTTGTGCTTTCATTTGCTGAACATCGATGGTATCAGGTTTTCTGCGGCGCATATAAAGTTCATGATTACCCATACACAATGCAAGAATGCGCTTATTGATACGAACACGTGGTGCAAAGAAGACAAAATCCGGTGCTTTCTTATCAATAGGTTTGATGATAAATTTCTTATCATTGAACGATATATTACGAATTTCTGACCATGGAAAGCCAATTTTAGGTGTCAGTTTATCGTCTTTCTCATAAATATTCAAACCCAATGCATCAACACCAAGATACAACTCAGTTCCTTTCTTATTGCGAATTTCAAAGTAATTGACTCCATACATTTCTAAATCCTGAGCAATTTTTAAATATTCCATCATTGCGTCTTCGCGCAACATGCCGCGGTGTTCTTGCCACCAAGTGATTATAGATGTTTCCCATTCGTCTTTCGACATTTTATGTTGATCAATGACGCGTTGTGGAAGCAATCTGTCGTTTACTAAGAAACCAGGGCCATGTGTTCCTTTATTGAAATCACCATGACGCGCTTGAACGGCATATGATGCAAGAAGGACTGAAGTTTCGGGTGGACAGTAGATTTCGTCAGACAAAATTGCATTTTTAACTTGCAAATAAAACAGTCGAAGTGTAATATCCTGAATGAGCTCTTCAGCTACATCTTCTGGATAAAATTTTGCACGGAATTTGAATTGCAATGGATCCGTCTTTTGAATATCTTGACTCATCACCTAAAAATATATATGAATAATCATTAGTAAGAGAACAAATTAAATATAAACATCTATGTGTTCTGCAAAAAAAGAAAAATAAATCATTCAATCATCAACGAAACATACCCATTTTGATAGAGGAATAAAACCTGCCTGATTCCGATGAAGAGGAGAAAAACGAACGAACGAACGAGTAAGAGCAAAAAGTGTGAAGAAACAAATAAACAGATAAATGTTGTGTTTTCACACAAGTCTTAATTATAACCAGATGCAGAAAGATTAATTAATTTATAAGTATTATTCACTTGAATTTTTTTGCCAATGACCTTATAATCTAAAAGACGTTTTTATACATAAATTATTGTATTGCAGATATCATATTGTCTGTGCGTGTATGTGTAGGGTGTGATGAAAGATGAAGGAAAATTAATTCATATGCAAGGTTGTGCGCGCTTACATCGTGAGAGATTACTCACAATTTCCGGCTTTTCACGCACAAAAACTCAATCATTAATTGATATGCTGTTGCTTTTACTACCGATGATTTTACTGATGAGATTTAAATAATTAGATATACGCGGGGAAGAGAGTACTAACAGCAGAAATGAAGGTGAGAGGAAGTTTTGTTCCATTACATCATTCAACGCGTGTCAAATTGCCAAAAAAAAGTAGCGATGATAATAAATCAAAAGTTATGTTTATACTCATTGGCAATCTGATGCGTCATTATCGAATAGCTTAAACATACAAATGAATAAAAACTGATCAAATTTCCGGCTTTTAGTAAAAGCTTAGCATTTCATTCATTTGAATATCCTGTCAATAATTTATCGGCAAAAATTATTTATATTTTACTATTTTTTCACTCTCATTTTCATGGTGAAGTGTTTTAGTTTTCTTACCAAGTCTTCGCCACGATCGTATTCATCCAGTTCCATCGATTTGTTTTTAATCAATTTCCGTAACTTTTTCAGATGAGTGCACAGTAAATTATCGGGCTATTGTCAGATATTTGTTGTTCAATGTTGTTTCCCCAAAGTTACGGAATTAAGCGAAAAATAAAAGCACATAAATGTGTTTGTGTTTGTAAAAAGAAGAAAGACAAAATCAGCATTTGAATGGTGAATATACACCATTCAGATATATTTCAATGAATTAAAAATCATTTTTTGTTGTTTAACATAATGGAACTACGTTTTATTTATCTACCCAAAAAATAGTAGCAGTAGCAATATGTATACTAAAAACATACCTATGTGCACTTATTGTCACAAATGTGTAGCATTGAACTATTGACCAGCAAAAATATACAATTACACTCATCACATGGTGTATAATATTTACAAACCAGGTAAAACATTTAAATAGGTTTGTAGCCTTTTTATTTAATTGGATCAATAACAATGACGATTCTCGTGATACACACGTTAATATGGCATGTTTAATTGAAATTGTATATCTATAGAAAATTTAGAGACAGTTACTTCATACTGCAGTGATATAAATATCTTGTATCGTCTCATTGGTTAAATATACATGTACATTTAAGTGTTTTGCGATAAAATGATTCAGCTGATAAAACATGAAGGTCAGCAGTATGTGTATACTTTTAAAAAATTCCTTTAATACTTCTTTTCTAGTACAAAATCATCGTTTATCGAACTGATACATATTGTTGAAAAAAGATTGTGAATTTCTATTGTTAAAAAGCCGCTTTGGAAAATAAATTAAAATTTTTCATATTGCTATCAGCAACTCAGTTATTATTTCATTAATTTGTTATCGCTTATTCTCTCTAGCTCTCCCTTTATTTTATGATAAATTAATTCAAGACTTTTTATCTGGACAATGACGAAGAAAATTGCAATATTTTTATACATTGATTATATCATCATCTGGAGAGTTCTAAGCAAAGTTATAAAAAGAATTATCGATAAAACATTCTGCAGTTTCTATTTTAACGAACATACAACAAAAATAAATGATCGAAGACAGTTTTCTTCTTGTCACTATCTCTTATAAAAATATTTACGAGTTACTGGCTTATGAACTAAACACCATAAAATTAAAAACGGTTATAACTCTCATTATCTCAAAAAGAGCTTTTTCATTGATAGACATTGTAATTTTCTGATTTATTGTATATTTTTCCTCCCGAGTGTATAAAACTTGACTATATATTAAATTTTTATGGAGAGTAGAAGCGACTTTGAGAGAATGTAGATCAAGTTTACATTGCCTAATTACGATAAATTTTAATTACAATTTAGTATTGCATTTCTCTTATCAACACTATTTAGTTCAATATATTGTTCTGCAATTAAATCCATCATGATGGCATTTCGTGTTGAAACTTTAACTCACGTTACGATAAACCATAAAAAATCATTTTCAGCATTTTCGAAAACGTAAAATTGCAATTTTCTATTGCATTTTTGCATGGATTTGTCAAAAACGAGTTTGTGACTATGACTTGTAGCGAAAGCTGGAAATGACAAATTATATAGAGACAAACAGCAGTGAACAGGAAGAAAGTTTCACTTCAATAATCGACAAAAAAGCCATTATAAGAAGTTTACAAATAATAAGTAGACAGCGAGGTAGACCATTAGCGTGTGGTCACTCATTATAAATGTTTGAGAGTGTAAAAATTAAGTGAATGAGCGATGATGTTCGTGTGGCGGTTAAAGAATATGAAATTAATATGAGTGTCATTTATTTCATTAATGAAATAACTATTTATTACCGCTATTTTCCAAAATTTCATTGCCATAGTCAATCGCCATCTCACTTTCAGTCTCAAACAAAAGCCACTGTAAACAAACGCGAATAGCGTTAACAATAGCTATTTTTCATTATTATACAACAAAAAAGATGCTTCATGACCTTCGAACTGATGTAAAAACTTCAGTTAAAGTTTTGCAAATAGCAATGATTGAAACGAATTGTGTGAGTGTATGTTTGAATGAATGCATTGTCAAGTATAGCATTTTAAAAATTATAATATTGCTTTCTCGGCATTGAGAAGAGATTGATTGTGAAATAGCTAGGTAACTGATGAGCAATTCGTATATTTAAAAAGAACTTTACTCATCATCATCAAAATATTATTGATCATGTTACGTAATTTCTTCTCTCACTCTCGATTTAAAAAATATTGTTTTTGTTTTAACAATACAAAAGTTGTGTATTGACTCATATGATGGCCACATGTAGCAAAAACGCACAATGTAGAGAATATGCGAGAAGGCAACGTCTTTTGATGACGTTATTTAACGTTCGTTCTCTGATAATTTACCCTTGCTACAGTTTTTGAAATGTACAAACACAATGAGCTTCAATTATCATTGCTAAAGCAGCCGGGCGTTTTCTTTTAATATCTTCCTCCCTATATTTTGCTTCTTTTCTTATCTATCATTTATTTTCACGATAAATATTTGCATTTGTCGTGTTTATTTCAGTTCTCTTAGATAATACGATGATTATGAGGTGTACTGAAAGCTATTTTTTGTAAGTATATAGTTCAGTGCGGTATTATTGTGCAATTAGTGTTCTAGATATCACACACAACACATCAAAATAAAAAAGGTGTTGTCTTGTGGTGGTAGAAAGAGAATGTCAGTTAAAAAAGCAAATGATAACGATAAAAAAGTTGTTTTGTTTATCTCCTATCATTTATCCTTGTTGCTCTCGCACAATAATTTACATCATCATCATCATCATTCTGTTGTTTGTCAAATGACATCATTGCCTACAGATGTATGAGTGGATTGAGAAATTAGCAGAAGAAAAAAGTTTCTGGAATGTTTAAATGAGCAGCAGTGTACAGCAATTATCGGTAAATGATTTACACAAAAGTGTCGTTAAAAACAATTTTCTATTGCCAATGAAATGTTACAATTTTTTCTCTATTTCAAAAAAGTCACACTCGCCGGAAATCTACGAAATTCACGGCAGCGATTTTTAGTGTTGTTTTTCTTTCTTTTTTCCTTTATTCCTCTTCTTCTAACGGACTTATGGCTGTGTAGAGCAATTAGCACAAAAGAAACTCGAACAAAATTGAAGACACAAAAAGAAGGTGGTGGAGGAACGAGCAAATACTTGTATACTCAAAAATTTAAGTAAGAAGCATAAACACACATTCATAAAAGGGAAGAATAGCAGCAATACAGTAAAATCAGCAGTAAAGTTCTTTTTCGTCTTACCTTCTTGTAAAGTTTAATCCATGTCAAATCACCTTTCGGATCTGTATACTGAAGCCCGAAGAACCAAACTTCTCGAAGGCCAATTGTCTTAACAACTTGATCGAAAAGTTGCTTGCCTGTGGTACTTTGTTGGATGGCAAACTCCAACTCTGCATCCATCGTCGTAACGCGAACATTTAGCTGTAACAGAAGAAAGATAAAATATATGTTATAAAAAAAGTTTTACTATTAATACGATATGAAATTCATAAATCTACTCTCGTTTTCATCTCTACACTACTCTGTCTTTTTTATCATCTTTCGGGGGGCATTTTGACACAAATGTTCGTTATATAAAATATCCTTGAAAGAAGAATGAATAAGAAGCAAAAACCTGAATCTTCCCGCGTTTTATTTTGTTTTCACTCTCTCATGTTTAAAACATGTAAAGTCACATTATTAAAGAAATTCAATCCAATTATGGCTTGCATTTAAATACACTTTTGTATTATTACTTCTTTTTAGTTTCATTGATTTGCAAATTCGTGACTAAATACAAAGCAGCAAAAATGTGTAAGCATGAGACATTGCTTACAATGCAAAAATCCTCCTAATAATTTTACAACACATCTAAAGTCATTGAAAGGGAAATTTCAATGAATGTGTAAGCATTTGTGAATATGTAGAATGAAGGACATTTTTTATCAAAATTACTCTTAATTTGCACTTTTAAATCACTGTCAAGTGTATTATTAACGTTTTAAAACAAGCAATGATGTCAATTATAGGCAGTTCAGACAGTTCATTGTTGCTGTAAGTACTTATTTCTTTTTATTCATGCATCATTCTTTTCGGAACATTTTATGACTCATCCGCACTATTAAGATCAAAGCTTAAAAAGAAATGAAACTAACCATTTTATTTCCAGACACCATTTTCACTCGGATGTAATTTCTACGAGTTTCAAAGTTAGACTAAACTGCTGTTGCTAAAAAGTCTCTCTCTTACTCGCACACAGAAATACGCTTTCTGATTCTTTCTTTTCTCTCAGTTATTTTCGGTTGATAAAGAAATTTTTGAAATGAGCGTCTCTAACGAACTTTTCTTCTTTCCTTTTATTATATTTTTTCGTTTGTGGGTTATAAATTTACAATAAAACTGATTCACTTGTTTGTTTTATGAATGAAAAATTATAAAGCACATAAAACAGTTGATAATTAGATATTTTTTCACATGAAAACCAAGGAAAACTCTATGAGCTGATTGCTATTTTCACACTGACAAAAATTATTTCTCACTTTTCAATTTTTAAAAATTTACGAGTAGGAAGGCCTTTTGAATTGTTCTAAAATTTGTTTGCAAATGACTGTTACTGAGTTTGCCGACTATGAAACAGTAAAGTTTAAGTGAGAGAGAAAATAAGAGAGAATAAAATATATATAAAAGGGTCAAAGCATATAATACAAAACACACACATAGATAATTCTTTTGAGTTGCTCTTGGAGTTTCCAGTCGCACAAATTCATTTTCATCTACCTGAATCTACCTTGAGTGTTAAATTCAACAATACTCACATGCACACATATTTCTCTTTACTAAACATTGGAAGTGTCTGAATGAATAAAAAAAACACTTACACAATCACGCATCTCCCTTTTTTATGTGCGAGTAACAAACTGTTGATCATGGTCGGAAGATGTGAGAGAAAAAGCAAGCATATAACACAATATATTTGAAGAAGACGAAGTCATGACATTTAAATCTATTTGATAAGTTTTGATGAAAGCAACAAGTGTGCTATGAGTTCATGACAATATCACTAATGTTATACTGTTCTTAAGAATATGTCTACAACTTTCTTCATCTTAGTATTTAATTTCCATATCATTAATTAAAAATTTATAAATTACATCAATTTATTCCTTTCTATGTTTTATTTAGTGTTTTAAATAGAAGTAAAACAGGCGAAATTTTTTAAGTCTATGTCATCACCATGTCGCATATTTTCCCATCGGACTATGGTAAAAATGAGACACAACAAAGCAAAAAAAAATTATAAGCATGGCTCTTTTTAAATATGCAACAGCAGCATAGAAAGCAAGAATAGTGTATGTGTTGACAGCGACGAATCGTTTCTCTCTTTCTCTTTTACTATTTGCTTCGCATTTATTTTTTATTTACTATCTTGTATGGTTTTAAAAGGCGCGAGAGAGATAAAGGCCTTTTACTTTCTTTTGACTTTAATTGAATCGAATGAAATAGCGCTATACACTATAATTTTTTCACATCACTTTTATTATTTTATTGTTTTGCCTGTGTTTTGCTTTTTCTTCTTTCTCATTTATTTTCTATTTGCATGATGGATCAAATAATATTTTCATTTGTTTGCGAATGTATATTCATTGAATCGGCTATTAATTTAGTCACATTTCTGTACTTTTCACTCTCTACTATTTTTTTCAATAATGAGTTTAATATGAAATGAATATGTTAAATACCTATAATATCTTCTCTTACTCTATCTAAAGAAATATAAAAAAATTATGTCATCGCTACGCGACATAATCTTTTATATGATATCAAATGATGATGCTGCTGTTATAGAAGTAACATACAGAAGCATACAATATTATTTCGTAACAGGAGATATGTATAAAGATTAATCATTTTAATTAGAACTCAGCATTACGTCATCATCATCATCATTTATCTCATCTATCACGATAAATTTAAATAAGGAAAAGCTAGCATGCAGTAGCAATAAAAAAGTTCTCTTCCGTGCTTGGTCACGTGAAACATTTGTTGAAATCTGATATTTCAAAAGGCACGTATAGTATGTGTTTAAATCTGTTCAATTATTGTCAATGAACCATGGAAGTGACATGTAATCGCCTAAATAATTGATTTGATTGATAACACAAAAAAGGAAGTAGCATATAGCGCCTACACTACTCGAATACTTAGTGATGTTCATCAATACATATTAATCAATGAGTTGCATTAGTGCTTAAGTTAAACTTCTATAGTGATAACGTTGACATTTTCATTCTCTTTATTCGTTATTTACTGTTTCAATTAATAAGTATGATAGTTTTTATTTATTTATAACTGATTAATATTACGAAAGAGAGAAAAATGTTGACTCGTGTCTAAGTTCCAACTGAGATGACGCATAAGATTCATAAGAAGTTATTACGTAATTGAAAGAGGAAAAATATTTATTACATTATTAATATATTTTTATTTAATCTAGAATAGTCTCTCTTTTAAGTAGAAGTGGCAGCAAGTTGAGTTAACCTCATTCTCAATGGGAAAGAATAAACATCTCGTCTCTCAGACGAAACTTGAAATTTTCAAAAAAGCAATGATGATGGGAATCTTGTTGTGGTAGTGAAACGAGAGATATTCTTTTCTATGTATAACCAGTTTTTATGTGCTTCTTTCTTGAGTAGATATGAAGAGTTGAAAAGAAATCATTTACTATACATAGCAGCAATAGCAATGGTGACAACTAGTATAAGGAAGAGACAACATTCCTCGTGAGGAAAAGAACATTCTATTTGTTTGATAAGAAGATGACAACGAATTTTATTTATAAAATAACAGTCATGAATTTTAAGTAAAGAACTTAAATTTTTAAGACATTTCAACCGCACACCGTAATTTAATGCATGACATTAATGTCCAGGTTATGGTTATAAATAAATCTAGGGAGAATTTTTCAATCGTCTCTCTCAATGACAACTACAGTGAAAAACAACACACTATAATTCATTCAGTTATTTCTCGATGATTGTGTCATTCGAAAATTATTTTTATATTTTTATCATTTTTCTTACTTCAATAGCATTATGTTATTTTTTTCTAATTTATGCCTTGGTCGTGTTGTCGCGCCGCAACACTGATTAGATAAGACAAAAGAGGTATAAAATAACAGCTCATTTACAACTGATGAAGTAAACTGATGACATGCAATGCGAATTTCTAGTAAATGAACGAGTATGATAAATTTCCAACAATTAATTGCTTAATTTCTTTTGTGTAGTGATGACTTTCATGATAATAGAAATGAATAAATGCAGGCCTTGACTACACTCTTCATACTACTTTAAAAAAAGGTCTATAGGCATATATACAAAATGATCATCAGTCATCGAAAAACATTTAAATAGAAAAAAAGAATAGGCACGATAATAAAATACCGTTTACTTGCTTCAAAAATTACTTGTTTGTTTTTCGCACTCAAGTTCATATTCACATTCATTGATAAATATTAAAAGTAGGTATGTGCATGTAATGAAAAATGTAATTTTTTATCATTTATTTTCATTGAAACAAGTGTAGAGTGGTGTGGTGTGTGTTGATTGTGTAAGACATAGACAGAGGCAGTTGTAATAAGAGAAAAATGCGACTGAATGGATTAATGTGTTAAATGTTACAACACTTGTAAAATTCATTGACTTATACTCGTAAGCCGAACACACACATCACATGATGGTTATTATCATAAAATTATTTTCAAGAATAATACTCACTGATTTTGGCATGATGATTCTGTTTTCTTAATTCAGCTGCTGTTCACTTAAAATTTATTATTTATTCAACTGAAAAATCACGTAATTTTCGTTTTTAATGTAAAAAATATCTCTCGCGATTTTTGTAGCGATGAACTGCTGCTAGTGATGAGACTTTATATTGTATTTTTATATATTCCGTTCAGAAAAGAATATCAAAATAATTAAATCTGTAAATGCAATAAGGAAAAATAAACTTTTCTGTAGGTATCGTAATTATCATTCATATATAAAATTTCCCTATTTTCTTCATGTGCACTGGAATTTTTTCAAACATTATATTTTCTTTAATAAATTTATTTCTCATATTTGCTTATTTCTCCATTTCTTTTTGTTGTTTTGAAGCGAAAATAAAGAAGAAATATTTTTTTGTGAATGTATGTAAAGAATATTTTTACCACAAACAACAATCAACAGGAAAGCACTTGCCACGGTTTCATTTTTTCTTCACCATAACTATTTTTTTAGTGAATTTGAACTTGTGATATTTTTTAATTAACAAGAAGTTCTCAATTTAGTTTAACACAGCACGTATTCACTTGCGACTGCTGCTAGTCGTCGTACAATTACCTACTAATCAAAAATGCAGAATAATACGTAGTGAAAGTCGAAATAACTCCGACCGTCCGTCAATGAGAAAGACCAAAGCAAAACTGGCTGCTATGTATTCACACACACGTCTTTCTCACACGTTCGTTCATTCACTCACTCTATTCCAATCAGAAATTTTGTGTACAATTAGACACTTTTTGACAGACAACAGCGAGTCATTTTTAACATTTTAACAAATCACAAGATCATGTTAAAAATGATTTCATCTGTGTGTGTGTGTGTGTGTCTGTGACTAGAAATTATTCCGCAAATAAGCATTAATTCTCCATTCTATACTTTTGCAGGTGTATTAAAATTTTTCCTTCTCTTTCTTCTGAAATGATTTTGCATCTCGCATGGAATATTTTTTAAAAGAAATTAAGCAAATAAACACTATATAATAAATACATTTTGATAAAATCCAATGCACATAATTTAGGAAAATTATTATATTCACTCAAAACACTCGTTTTCTTACTTTAAAGAATAAAAAATTGAGAAATTCACTAAAAATCAACTTCAAAAACCCAACTTTTTTCTAAACACGCCACTGTTTTATTTCTGAATGAATACTTTTCTTTTACTAGCACAGTTCGTACGCTCTTACGACACTCTTTTGCCTCAGTGCTCAGTCAATTATAATTTTTTTTCTTTATAAAAATTTCTAAATTTAAATGCTTTAACCATGCACTTAGAAACAAGAACGAATCGGGGCTTTATCTTTGTTTATAAACAAAAAAGTTGCTTATATTTTTACAAAGAATTTACTAATAATTTTGTTTTATTGACTAGATTTATTATATTTCATTTTCAACTCTAAATTCATACAAATGATGTGTAACAAGTTGAAAATGGGTAAACGAACGAACTTTTAGCCCCAGTTTCATTACCCCTGGTTTAAACATTTAAACATTTAGTGCTTAAAACAGTAGTTTTTCTTATCATATTGAAATAAATATGCAAAAAACTCTGTACATAGAAGTAAATGATGGTAAATGTAGGCAATCAGACGCAAACAGATATGAAAAATGTTTGTTCGTCGTAGCTTCTCCTACTCAATTCAAAGTTTCATAAAAACGTTATCTAACAACTGCGAATGTTTTTTTTTCTCAATAGTCAAAGCAAATTAATGTTTAAGGGTATGCTTCAGAAGCACGATAAAAAAAATTATTTCTTTCTTCAGTTTGATATAAATTTTTAATATATAAGTATTGTTACAAATGTCCTACATTAAGTATATTTAAATTTAATTAGAGTTGTTTAATCGGGTATAATACATGAAATTATAACAGATAGTATGAGTAAAAGTCCAAAAATGATAAACATAAGCTCGCATGATTGTGACAACATAAATGATACAAAAAGGCTTCCAACAATTGCACCGAATCTATGAATTATATAATCAAAAAAGAAAATTATTCTGAATTGATGTTGCAATATTTGATAATAATACCTTCCAAGAGTCAGGACGAGAGTTAGGCTTATTGCTCTATAAAGAAGATAACATGTTAGAACCATTATCTTGTAAGAAGCTTATGAATTTGTATAAATACGTATGAAGTGGATTTCTCTGTCTCTTACTTACCTAATATTAGTTGGATAGAGATCTACGATAATTGCGCTTGCAATACTGCCACAGCAGCCAGACGTTAGAAACAAAAGAAGAAGTAATAGAATTACATAGAAATTGTTATTGAACGGAGTTAATATTGAAGCAATTCCACAAGTAAAGAACCATAGCCCGAGGAGATTTCGCTTTCCAAATTTACCAATTATTAAACCATTGAAAAAGTAAACAGCTGAGAAAAATACTCCCATGAAAAAAGTTATACTATATATTGTATCATTCACGTTGATAGACGAGGTGCATGAATTGTTCACATTTCTCGTACTATTTTTAGAACCAATAACAGTGTCAATTACATCGCATACTGACATGCCATTGTGATCAATCATATGGTTAAGAATCTCGGGAACCCACATATAAAAGCCTGATGATGCAGCAAATAAACTGAACATAATAAACGAAAGTTTCCACGTGTGCTTTAGTAAAGGTTTCTTAAAAAGTGGTGAAGTTTGTGACCATAAAACATAAAAAATATTTTCTTCTCTCAATTGAATTCTATTCACAAGCTGCTCATCAATGTTAATTTTTAGGATGGAAAAAAATGTCGACCCAGTATTTGTTTTATAAATATTTTGCAAAATTTTCAACGCTTCGTCATGTCTGTCTTGATATAAAAGGAACTTTGGTGACTCAGGAAGATGAAGAAGAAAAAGTGTTATGATGAATGAAAGGCTTGAACAGATCAAAAGAAAAATTCTCCAAATTGAAAAATGAATACCAATCAAAGGAATCACGAATGAAAATTTGAATGAAGTGCTTTCATGAGCTAATTTTAAAATTATCCAACCAAGACCCGGGCAAAATGTAAGAGCGAAAGCCATAAAAACTCCACAAAAATTTAAATAGCGAGCACGGTTTTTGTCACTGTGAAACTCTCCTAAATATGCGTATGTGTTTGCTGCTAAACCGGAAATGAAGAATCCAACAAAGAAACGTGTGATGATCAGCATCCATGTGTGCGTTGAGAAGCTTGATAATACTGAGAACAGAAAAGAGCACGTAGAACACCAAAGCATTACTTTATGTCTTCCAGAGACATCTGCTAAAAAGCCCCAAAGGTATGAGCTGATGACAATTCCTGTTTGAAAATGACATAAGCACTTATAAAAATTGAAACACATGTTAGTTAAGAAGAAAAATTTTTTACCTGCGAAGGCTGCAGAACTTAGTAGTCCTTTTTCAGACAGTGTTAGCTTGAGGTCACATTCAAAATCAATTAGAGGTAAAACGAAACCAATGTTGAGCGACTCCACAATAACGCTCATTAAACATAAGCCACATGTAAAAAGCAGCAAATAATGAAATTTCCCTAAGCCTACAGAGAACAAATTAAAACGAAATGAAGAATCATTTGTTATTGCAGATTCAGATAAAAAATAAATGCTTTTTGCTGTTTTGCCTACGTAGACAGGGATCGTATGTTTGTTTGTTTAAAGAAAGTGTACCCAATTATTTATAGGTAGCTCTAACCTTTTCTTTTTCTTTTAAAATTACAGGTTAATTTTTTCAAAGTGAGTTTAGTTTTTAATTTTTTTAAAAATTTGATAATAACTGAAAATGTCATCAATGTACAAGCATCACTCGATTTTATTAAATTCATCAAAATCCACTTAATCTAAGATAAGTATAATAAATATTTAATTTCTTTATCTGATTTTCTTTCATTTTTTCTTTGAACAAACGATTTCCTTATAGCAAAAAAGAATAATGATGAGAAACTTTTCATTTTGTACTTCGTTTCTTTTCACACATATAAAAAGCTCTTAATCTTAATTGATTCTTAAAAAAGGTCCTTTAAAAACAAGAAATGTTGAAGAAGTTGTGATATGTGTCGATCCCTGTGCATCTCAATATAATGAATTTATTTGCTTCAACATAATTTATTTAATTTTTGCTACCTGTTATTGATAAGGCATCATTATACGAATAATTTAAATCAATCTCTTTATCCTTTCCATCATCACTGCTGCTTTTGTCTGCTTCCATTTTTCGCTTTAATTAAATTAATCTTACGGTAAAATGATTTTCTTTTCACAGAAAATGAGCAGAAAAACTTTTTTCGTATACCAGGAGGAGAAAGAAAAAATTCAGGAACAACTTTTATTCACGTACCGGCTTTCATCAGTGCAAAAGAAAAACTGAAGAATAAGTGATGAATGTGAGAAGTAAATGAATCTTGTGAGTGCGAGAGAGCGAGAGAAAGAAAAATTTGAGAAAAAAATGAAAAAATAAAAATTGAGAGCAGTACGGACTCGTGCATTCGCAAAAGTTTTCTATAGCAACAAGTTGTCAATATTGGCATTTTTTTAATGTGGTCAGAACTTTATGTACGATGAGGAAATACATAATTTGATTTCTACACGAATATTTTGAGTATGAAGCTCTTTTTATTATAATCTTATGTTTATAATTAGATATCTGATATTATAAAAAAAAGATGTTATTCTGTAAAATATGCTCTCAAACTTTTTATTTTTTTATTTTCATTTGGAACAGTTGGTCGTTGTTTCCTTTTCGTAGTCACAGGAGTTATTTTTGTATTTAATTTTAATTGTTCCATTCTTAGCTTTTGTGCAAAATGATGATCTTGATGTGTAATGATATCATCCTTTGAAACTAATGTATTGCATTCTAAACATAGTTCTTGATCATTGGGAACATCTAAATTTTCATCTTGTAGTGGCTTTTTCACAAATTTTTCAATGGTTAACGTACTGATATTAGATTTTGATTTAGCCAACTTTTCCACAGTCTTTTTTGCACTTTTTGTGACTGATTGGCTTTGCAATTTTCTTTTTTGTTCCGCTCTATATTCTTCTCTTTGCGACATTGAAATTTGCATAGCGATATGGCCATCAATGTGAGTAAGCATATCGAATTTTCTTATCATTTTTCCACATTCTAAACATTCTTCGAGTGGATTCAAAGTATCAACGATTGCATTTTCTTGGAATTCTGCGTATGTATGCATGTATGAAGTGCTAGCAACTCCTAACTCTTCTGCACTCTTCACTTTAATGCACGGAGTAGACTCCATTTCGTTTATATTTATCACAGTATCATCTATTTGCTCTGAATCGATTTGTAAATTTTCTTCAACATCATTTGTTTGAGGGTTATCACATTCGTTATTAAAATTCTGAAATGCATCCTCTAACTCCTTAAGTTCTTCATCTTCTTCAATATTATTTTGTTTTTCTTCCTCAAGAACTTCTTTCTTATAAGAATGAGATTTAGAACAGTTTTGCAAATCCATTTCAATGTCATTCTCTCGAGAATTTCCTTGAATATCATGTTCAACAATGTCATATTCCTTTTGCGTTTCACCTTCTTCTTTTTCTTCCACTATTGAATGACCTTTCTCATTGTCCACTTCCTCCACTACCTCATTTTCATAGATTGCCTTTTCGACTATTAAATTCCATTCAGAGTGTCTTGTTTCAAATTCTATTGCCTTAATTTCAATCAAACTAATTGGATTTAGAATTCCATTTGAGGTAAATTCTTTAGTTGAGTCATTCATAATATTAAAGAGAAACTCTATTTTAATCGAATTGTTTGTAAAAATATCTAAAGGAATTGTCTCCTCGAAACTTTTTTCATCATTGTTAATTAATTGTCGCCATAGCAATTGAATTTTTTTAGGTCCAACTTTTTCTTTTAAACTTTTTTCTCGAATATCTTCATTGAGTTCTTCAAGAATTTGTTGAAGCCAGTGTCGCAAAGTTTTCTCACCTTTGATCATTGAATCTTTGCTAAACTCGTTTCCGGCAACTAGTTCAAGCTTACATTCACTTCGTTGAACATCAATTTTGCGAAAAATGTCTTCATTGCTACACTGTTGAACTGTAAGCTTTTCATCAGGTTTTTCCATTTCACA
Source organism: Polypedilum pembai (assembly GCA_014622435.1). Classification (NCBI taxonomy): domain Eukaryota; kingdom Metazoa; phylum Arthropoda; class Insecta; order Diptera; family Chironomidae; genus Polypedilum; species Polypedilum pembai. The sequence goes on from JACWBX010004205.1 coordinate 35,643, forward strand.
TGTTTTGCTATTACTGACTTTAGGGTTTTCGTTATTTTCTATAACATTACTCGCAAGAGTATTTTTTGACGTTGATGCTTTTCGCGTATTTTTGCATGACTTTCAATAGGTTTTGAATTTGATTTGTAGAAACTGCGTTGGGTTCTTCAAGTTTCGCTGCTGATATAGAAAGAAATTTTATGTTATTATTTAACACGCATTTTCCTTCAATTCTCAATAATTTATTCGTATGTCGTTCGATTGTATTGAATGCTTCCTGTACAATTTCATCAAGACTTAATGAATTAACTGTGCCTCCATTTAATTGACATACTCGTGAACTTGTCGCATCTTTATTATCGAGATGTTGCGTAAATTGAATTGTCATTTGTTTTGCAACGCGATTTGTTTCAGATTGATCAAGATCGAGGCGTTCTTTTAATTCTTTTGAGAGTTCTTTTAGCCAAAATTTTAGCGTATTTATATTGCAGATTTCGTTTTTACCTCGAAAATTTTTCGATACTGCTATGCACTTATTCATCACCTTTCTCTCAACCTTTTCCAAATCTATTCCACGTGCGATTAGATAAAGAAAGCTTCCTATATGTAGGTATAAATAACATTTATTTTATTTTCATCATTGCGATTGAAAGAAAACTTACCTATACGATTTCCGAAATGTTGCTGTAATTCACTCTCTTGATATACCAACAGATCATTCAATTTTTTAACGTTTAACTTTTTACATACTTCATCGCCTACCTTCCCACCCATCCCTTTGATTTTTGAAATATCAAGTGTGTCAAAGAACTTAGGGATTGAATCTATTGGCAATATTGTTTGTTTGTTTGGTTTGTTCATGCCACAAACAAGTTTAGCTAATATTTTATTGACTGCAATTCCAGCACTGCATTCATAACCGGTCTCTTCTTTAACTGCCTTACGGATGTCACTGACTATTGAAGCTCCCAGCAGTAGTCTTAATTTGCTACTTTGAAGAGATTGAATTTCATGATCTGAACTATCTATATTCATATCAACTGTTGAAGAAACATCTTTTATAAATTGTCCAATATTTTCATATCCCACTGCATATGTATTAAAAAGATGATGAGGTTGAAGAGCAAATTTTTTCTGACGCATTTCAAGCATACGATTAGCTACATTTTCAGTTATATCTAAATATGCTGTATTATAAATAATAAGAAAAAAATGACAAATATGTAAAGGACAAGATGAGACTAGTATACCTTCGTCAATACTCGCTCTTTCTAAGTTATTCGTAAATTTTTCAAAAACTTCAGCTACACGTTTACCAGCTTCTTTATATTTTGAGATATCAGCTTTGTTATACTACAATATAATATATATCTTATAAATCAAGTCACATAATTATAAAAGGACATTACTTTTGATGGAACTTTTACGCAAATTAAGCTGCTGCAGACTGCTTTCGCTTCTTTTTCTCTCATATGACGAGTTACTCCCATGGCACGAGCTTTATAATTCACAGCAATAATTCCTGCATTTTCGAGATACTGTACAACAGCTTGAATTAATAATATAAAATAATATTATTAAGAGTATTTCATAAAGAAATGAAAATAAATATTTCTACCTATTGGTTGTCCGCGCAATTTTTCATCAAGTAATTCCTCAACTTGACAGTAAAAACAATCCATGTCTATAAGAACAATGATTCTATCATACTTTTCATGTAACTGTATATAACTTTTTGTGGACGCCATGGGTAAATAAAATTTTTAAGAAAACAAATTTAGGAGCGAAAAAAACACAACATCGAAAAATTTTAAACTGAGCAAATAAAAGTAAGCAACTTTACAAAAACAAAATTTCCTTCTTTTTTCGAGTTTACAATAAAAAGTTGATTTTTAGTAATCAAGACTTAATACAGGCACATAGCACCAGCAGAGCAACATCAGCACGCTTTAAGAGCTATTATCTTTTGAGAAAAAGTTTAAAACATGGAGAGAAATACGTAAGTTTAATATTTGACCTAATTTTTTGTTTCCATCTTTATTTTGATCGCTTTGTATTTTCATTTTTCAGACGTTCGATTATTCCGCCAAGTCAAATGAATAATAACAATAAGCCAAGAAATACTATTTCGCCTCGAGAAATGAATTCAAATTACAATCACCAGTCACACTATAATAATTATTCAAATCAGCAAAATCATCAGTCTCATTCTCATTCGCATCCTCCTGCTTATCATCCCAACTCGGAGTTGATTAATTTTGTTTCAAATGCATGGAAAGAAAAAGTAATCTACCGATATTTGGTGTACATCTAATTTAAAAGAATCAAAATCTTTATTTCAGGTAGCGTCAGCTGAATATTTCAAGCCAGAAAACACTACAGAAAAAGTAAATCTATTTGACTTGGACAGCTGGCTTAACGCGAAAATGAGAAACTCTTAAACTCTCTATAAATATTCTGACTGCTGGCTAAATTATATTTATCATCATACATAAAAATGTGTTTAAGGCAAATCAACAATTTTTTTCGCGAAATGCATCAAGAATCTTTTTGTTTAAGTTGAGTAGAAAATATGATTTATAAAGATTATATTTATATTGTACACACATTTCCATAAACTGTTTTGTCTATCACTAATTCTTTTTCTAATTTCTTTAATTTTAATAAAACATATTTTGTAAAAAAAAAATTGAGTTAACTGACATAACAAATTTGAAAAAAATATTTGTAAGCGTGTATGAAAAATGCGCTTCTTAAAGTAAACAAAACAACCGGATACAAGTAAATCTTAATTTTTATTAATTACTCATAAAATGAGTTCAGCAAACGCTCGATCAAACACATTTAATGAAGCTTTTCTTAATGATTCATATCAAGATGCAAGTACAGTTACTACAGAACTAGATAAAGGTAATTTCTTCTCCCTATTTTCTTCCTAATGAAATAATTTATTTTGTTAATTTTGAATTTGATAGGATTGAGATCACAACATATTGGTGAACAATGCGAAGCAATTGTCAGATTTCCAAAACTATTTGAGAAATATCCTTTTCCTATTGTAATTAACTCAAATTTTCTTAAACTTGCCGAGTTTTTTCGTGTAGGATCAAATTTACTTCGACTTTGGGTTCTGCGTGTAACTGAACAAACGCAAAACCATTTAGAGAAAATTACAAACGTCGATGAATTCGTAAAAAGAATCTTTATGGTTATTCATTCTAATGACCCAATAGCAAGATCTCTGACTTTGAGAATTTTGGGTAGCGTGGCATGTATTATTCCCGAACAGCAACAAGTTCATCATGCTATTCGTCGAGCACTCGATAGCCACGACACGGTAGAAGTTGAGGCAGCAATATATGCAAGTACACAGTTCGCCGCTCAATCAAAGACGTTCGCTATCAGCATGTGCTCGAAAGTCGCTTCAATGATTGAATCATTACAAACACCTGTAAACATGAAACTTCAATTGATCCCAGTTTTAAAATTTATGCATCATGATGCAAATACAGCTGCTATGGTCAAAACTCTCTGCACAAATTTGTTACCTAAATATCCATCAGAAACATTTGTGTGTGTAACTCTTGATTCACTTACTCATTTGAGCTGTGCAACTCTTGTTGATATTCCAGACCAAGTCAATTTACTTATCGAATATCTTGAAGATCCTCGTCTTAGAGTTCGTATTCATGTACTGAAATCACTTCAAATTATGGCTGAAAATGGAGCTCATCTTTGGCCCGCAGGCTCAGTTAACAATTTGATATCGATAGCACAAGCCATGAGATCAGGAAGCCAAGAAAATAGTATGATGCTCAAAATAATTCTCACCCTCACAAAATGCCCTCTTATTGCTGGTTCAAAGAAGGAAGGAGAACGTATTTTAGAATTATGCATTTTGTGCTTTAAAACACACAATCATAAGACAAACAGTCTTGCTATTGCAATTCTCACAAGTATCGTGACTTATTGCTATAATGAAAAGATTTCAGCGCCGCATTCTTATTTAAGAGAAATCAATGCGCATCATGAACAGTTGATTATGTCAAGTCTGAAGGATGAAGCACACATTAGGGAATTGAGTAAATATCTCAAGTGTGGTGTTCAACTATCTGAGAAAAACGAGACGATTGCAGTCGATTTCACAAAACTAATGGGAAAAATTTTAACAGATGGTCAAGTGCTCAAGCAAAAGCAATCAGAATTGATATGTGAGACATTGGCAGCTCTCTGCAGTCACTTTATGAAGGAAAAGTTTCAAAACGTCGCAAAGAAACCTGCTCACGAGATAATGGATGTCGATGATACGACTGTCAATCCATTTCATGAATTATTGCCAAGTCTTTTGAGACGTTTAGAGAATCTTGTAAATCCCAAATTTGATCCGAAAGACTCACATTTCATTGAAATCCTCTCAGCCGTTTGCTTACAAGCGATGATGGGATTTCACATTACAAAAGAAATGCACGAAGTATTTATAAAAGTCTTCAAAGTGCTCAATAACTGGAGTCAGTATCGAATTGCACGCTCCGCATCACGTTTCGGACATCCGTTCATAGCTGCAAAAATATATCAGAAATTGACAAAGGATGTGGCCCAGGAGAAATTTTATTTTTATCTCTCAGGATTGTCACAAATTTCAATGGCCGAATGTATTTTACTTTACGGATGTGAATTTGAAGAGCTTGAAACAAAATTCACTGAAATTAATCGTGAAGAAAATCAAATGAATTTAATACAGCGTTTAGAGAAAGCGGTTGCACTTTATTGGAAAGCATTGGCAACATTGAAAGCTGCTTCATCGCACATTCATTCACTATCATTTCAAACTGAATTTGTTTGGCTACGTGCCTCATTTTTAGAAGCATTATTGTCAGTTGTAATAGCACGAAACACACAATATATCACACCACCTCCGGCTATTGCTCAAACATTTGCTCACAACACAAGAGATTCATTGCAGAAATATGGACATGTTACGAATCAATTTAGAAAATGTGTGAAGTTATTAAAAGTATGCGAGGACAATTTTTCAATTTTATACAAATCGGCTTTTGATGCGGATCCCTGTACACTTGAACAGTTGGAAATAATGCAGTACATGTGTGCTTACATTGGTTATTCTCTAGAGACTATCTGCTTCACAACATCACAAGAGGCGCTCAATATTCCTACCCGAGGCAATTATCCCGAAACAGCTTATACTATGTCGATGTGTAGGCGAATCGCTCGTGAATTTGAAAAATTGCCTAGTGAATGTGTCAAAACAATCACAAATGTACACACTGAAACGATTTTAAAAGAAATTGAAATGGCAATAAAATCACCAATTTGCATGCCTCGATTTTTCTTTCAAGTTCAACAAAACACATCAATCAAATTATCAATGTCACCATTTCAACGTAACGCTGGTGAGGCTGTCGTTGTTCCCAATGGACATAATCTTGTTGTAAAAGTCGAGGGTGTGATTCAAAATTCAGGCGCAAAGCCAAGTTTCTATCGTTCAATTGAATCAGTTCAATTGACTTTGACATCACAATTACTGGCGCCTTTACGACCTGTTGATGTAAAAGCACACGATGTTAACACGCTAGTACAAGTTACAAAGCCAAAACGCGAATTTTTAAGTGCAAACTTTCTTCTATCGCTCAATCAACCTGCAACAAATGAGGGTAAACAGTGGCAGGTCACGCTAGATGCTAATATAATTGATGAAAATGGAGTGAGTTGGAATACACTAGGACCAAAAAAGTGAGTTTATTGTGATGAAATTTTTTTTTATAATTTTTACAACTGTTTTATTTTATAGTACTTTAATTGTTCGTATACCAGCTGATAATCCTATGAGGAAGTAGAAATGATAATTTGTGGATTTTGTTGTCGACGTGTGTTTCTTAGTAACTGCTCACATCGCTGTATGTAAAAATAATGAAAGTAATAAATAAAGTATATTATATGAGACTTAATATACCTCAATGCTCATTAGTGCTTCAAGAATACCTAAAACGCTTCTATTTTCAGAATTCAACAGAATAAGTTCGTCAAGAAGTCTGTCAAAGAATTCTCTTAGTTTGTTAATTGACTTCTCAACGTTGTTAAAAATTCCAGTTCGTTTGAATTCATTCACATTCATTATGCATTGGTCGAGAAAATTTTGAACTTCACTTTCAAGTTGCTTCGTTGATATGCTTCGTGGTAGACTTTGATTTCGATTGTTTCCTCCTCGCTTTGCGTTCTTCAAATCAAGTCTTAAAGAATAAATTTCTTGATTTTTCTTTCTTAACTGTTGGTTTAATTTCAAAATCATTAATTCGAGATCTTTCATTGATGTACTCTGCTCTATAATGACTTGTTTGTTAATTTTTGCTCGTTGAATGCAATTATCTAAATTTTCTTTTAATTCATCAATTTCTTCTAAATATTGGAAAGCTTCTTCAACTACGTTGTTAGCTGTGCTGTTAAACAATTGATCAAACTCATAGTTGTTCATTTTTAAAATTTAGAATTTTAATTGTGTTGACTAGAAATTTTGGTGTTAACTAACAAACGTAAAACTGAAAATTTTGTACCTAAAAAAATCAATACCAACTGAGATTAGATTTTTCAATTATGTTTTTTTTATTATCAGATTTTTACAGAAATTTGACTTTGTGCATTATCCATTTATAATTTTTTCTTACATCCTCCTTACTCGCAAAAAATGACAAAAATCTCAGAAAACGGCTTTGAAGTTCGAATATTTTAATGTTTTTTAGTAAAATGGAAAACTTTTTAGGGAAATACGTTTTATTTTAATGGGGGAATAATTTTTTGTATTAATGTTATCTGCTTTTTGGATTGATTTCTTGAAATGTTTTATTTTATGATTTGGAAAATTATTTGAAATTTTAAATTTTTATTTAGCAAAAAAGATCCATATCACCAGTTTATGAATTCATGAATGATTTATTTTTTATTAAAAGATTTGTTTTTGCTTTCAAGGAGATAGATAGAGAAATAGAGAGAGAGAGATAGATAAAGAAATAAATTCCTTAAAAAGTTTCATCTTTTATCGTTAATTTAATTTTATTAAATTTCATTTAAGTTAAAAATCTCTTGTGGCAAGAATCTTAAAGCATCATCACAATAATTGGTAAATATAATTTCTTCTTTTGATTTTTTCTTCAACACTTTCAAAGTTTTTAGGTAGTGTTGTAAAAGCATATCTTTAACTTTGAAAATGTTGAGAAATTCTTAATTTACCTAAAGTTTCTTTCGCTGGTTAACTGAACGCTTTTAAAATCATCTTCATTATCTCTTTTACTCATGTAGTGTCTTCAGTATTTACAATTTATTTTTTACGCTCATAAGTTTTCCGGCACACAATGAAAATACTTGCTAAAATCCTGAAATCTGATTTCAATCTTTATTTATAACCATTTAGTATCATATATCTATTCATCCTTTTTAAGTTGTCGATTTTAAATCGCGGTAACTTTTTTTCCCTTAATTTCATATCTATATCTACTCAAAAAAATATTTTGTGGATAAAAGAAAAAAACAATTATTTAAAAATTCTTTATGTCAGGCATTGAAAAACTTGAATATGTTTTTAAGAGAAAAGAGAGAGAGATTGGGAACATTAAATACCCATTATTTTCTCATCTAATATTACAGAAGGAAAATTAAAATTAACAAAAATATAGAATTTTATTCTTTACATTAAGTTGAAAGCTTTTCAAGTAGTAGTGATTATTGCTGAAGATCGAAACAAGAAATTTTTTCTATAAATGTCAGTAAAGTATTTATAGAAAGAATTTTTTGTTGATTTCTGCAAATGAGCACATGAGTTTGTATCAAGAGGAGGGAGAAAAATCAATTCATTCATATGGAAATGATTGATTGATTTTTTTTATTTAACCGGTGGAAATATGAAATAATATTGAAGCTGTATGTCATTCTGTTCATGTTACTTTTTCTGTCTTCTTTTGGTCTTTTTCAGACGAAATTAAGTTTTTCCTTTTCCATTTTTGGCCTCCTTAATTGACCCGAAAATTAATTTTTCCATCGATTTGAAGTAAATGCATTACTTTGTTTTGTTTACTATTCTCATCATCATCTCATCTTACAAAAATATTTGCTATTTTAATTAACGCACGAATTGTGTCCACACGGTTTGGATTTTTAATCTATAAATCTAAAAAAAGTTTTTGTTTTTTGAATCGTTAAGTTTTTTTTGCACATAAGAAATTTTCGTCATATATCTCAAAAATGTTTCTTCCTCATTCATCAATAATAATTTTTAATATTTAATAATAAAAAGGGGATCACCATATTTTAATAACGTCTTCAATTTAATTTGTGAAAGTTCTTAAATTTTAATGAAAACAATGAAAAAAAAATGAAAAACTTAAATATTTTTTCTCCTTTCAATAGGGTTTCACATTTTTACATATACTTAATATAAATCGCGTCTAAAATTCTCTTCTATCGTTGGATCTATAATGTTGGCGTTTTCAAACATTTGAAGTTCGGTCGTGTTCATGCCAAGTTCTAAGAAATTGTCAACTGACAATAGGTCGCGTGTGAAATCAGATCCCGATGAATAATCTAAATGGTCACTAATTAGCATTATTTAAGAAGTAATTATTTGCCCAAATTACTCACCTGAGAAAACAATTTCTGGTATGGCAGTTGTTGTTTGTGTGAGTGGATGATGAGATGGAGATGATGTCGACATGCTTGTTGGTATGAGCTTCGAGCAATTTGAATCACTTCCTATACCCGCTCCAAGCATAATATCATTTACGCCACTATTGCTATTATTGATACCATTAAATAGAGCGCCATCGAGTGGTGATGATGATTCCAATATACTTCTTAAATTGTCATAATTGTTGCCAGCCAGCATTGTATCACTGCCCATCGGGCTATGCGGACTCGATCCACCACCATTATTGTTGTGCGTTTGCTGTTGATTGCTATTTGTCGTCGTGTGGTGATTTGCTCGTGAACTCGGTCGTGAACGATTCGTTGGTGATTGATTGGTCCGATTCGGGCTATCGTTAAGGATTCCATTATAATTATCATTCATCTGGAGATGAGCAAAAGAGAGAGAAAAAAATAATTGGATTAGTTTTAATTAGCCTCACAAAATCATTCATTCGTCGCAAACCTGTGAAAAGTTTTGATCATTTGAAGAAGTGATGTAATCGGGCAGCGGGCTATCAACCTTTAATTGTGCATTTGGAAAGAATTTTGTTCGGGTTTTTTGTTAGATAATGTAAGATAGAGAGAATTTTTTTTTTGTATGTGATATGGTTTATATGAGAGCATGTGTGTTGTTATTTGTTTGTTTGTGCGAATAGAGAAAAAGAAAAAAAAGAAAGAGAGAAAAATGATGCACGTGCGTGCGAGACACGTGATCCAAATTAATTAGTCGTCTTGTTTCACAGCCACATAAGTTTTTTTTTTATTTTCTTTTTCTTCGTTTGCTCAGAGCTTATCAATAGCAGAAGCGACTCATATGGAGTAGCATTGAGAATGTTGTGTCTAAAATTTTGTTTTCGAGGGAAGGAAAGAAACAATAAATAACAGATGCAGCATTTCTGTCTATGACATAAGCTTTGAGCAAACTTGACAGCACATCAAGTAATATTGTTATCAAGATCTAAGGAACAGAAAATGGAATAAAATGAAATAGTTGATAATAGAAAAAGCAGAAGCGATAAATTTATGCAATATTTCTACAGAACTATTTTTTTTGTTTGCAAATAATAATAAGCAAAGGAAAACATTCAACAAATTAAGTAAATAAGAATGCATTACTGATGAACTAAAAAGAAGAGTAGGAAATTGTGTGTGTTATAGATAGATTTATGTCTAATGAACTTAAGCTACACATATTAATGATTCTTTTTGTCCCTTTTAAAGCATTCATTTAATTTTTACCGATCACCAGTTGAGATAAAAGCTAGAAAAATAATATCATCAATTTTATTTGGAAAACTTATATGTAATGATAAATGAAAACATTTTTGCGGAACTTATAACAAATATCTTGTTATATTATCTTTAAAAAGTGAATTTTGTTGTTTGAAGAAATTCAATTGAAAAATAAAATTTTTCTAATCTTTTTTCATCATCCCACAAAAAAAAGCCCCAATCAATTTTGATAATTAATGAGAGAAGAAAAAGATTTGCATATTCCCTCTCAAAATCTAATTAGATTTTATAAAATGCTACCATACAAAAAAAATTATAATAAAAAAGAGCAACAACTAACTAAAAGATTCGCAAATTTTTCGATTTCCAAAGAACAAGAAAATTTTATAACTTTTTAAAAATATGTAAAAAAGGAATGAAAAAGTAGAAGAAGAATATAAAAAACTCCTTGTTCAGAAACAAAATCATAGTGAAAAAGAGAGAGAGAGAGAGAATGTGTGTAAATGAGAAATAAGATTTTGGGGCGAACCTTAACTTCTGCAGAAATTGTACAACCCGAATCGACCAAACTTTGTACAAGCGATGTCCAGTCCTTAATTGAGAGCATCAGCAAAATTTAAAAAAAAGAAGAGAAGAAAAATACAATTTCACGTTTCTAACGCTTAAAAACCGAGAAATAAAGAGATTGAGGCACTTGTGTAATGGATATAGGGAATTGTAGTAACATTGATATTTTTTATTATCATAATTATCGCGGTTCGTCGACTTTCGATGATGTTTCACGTGTTCTCTAAGCTAAACTGATGAGAGATTACTCATTCTGTAATTTTCGTTTTGTTCTTTTCTCTAAAGTAAGGATGATGGTGCAAAAAATGTGTGTTAACGCGTCACAATAAAAACAGAAAAATGTACAATGAACACAACAATCAACGAAATAGTTATGTGTGTGAGCTTTTATACGAGAGAGATAGAAGGAGAGAGAGATGATTTTTATTATGACTTTGGCACAGTATAAAATATAATGGATTGTATGGCACAAAACAATAATGATTACATCGGTCGATTTCTCAGAATGATTCAATGCTGATTAATAAAATTTATTCAATTTTTTGTATGTGAGTTAATGAGATGAAAATTATTGATTATTATTCATTGCTGATTTTTTGGATCTTTAATTTGTTAATTTGGATATACATGACACATGAATCGATATTTCATATATCGGCATTGATATACTTACTAATGAGAACTGTTCGAAATGTTGTTGAATTGTTGGATTAAGATAAAAACTATCAACTGATGGATAAGTATCAAATTGTCTGTATGGAATTTTTTAATTATAGAGAGAAAAATTCAAAAATACAAATAAAAAAATGTTGGCATGCAGCACTCACCCATTATTTGATGTCATTTGTGGTGAGGGACTGCAAGGTGCACTGGAATTTGAGTCGAAATTTGCTGTGAGGCCCGGTATATTCCCTAATGGACTTGAGCCTGGACTTGGTCGATGATTGGGACTATTATGACTTCGATAACTATTCTGCTGATGATATCGAAGAATAAGAAGAAACGGTCATTAAAAATTCATTTATGAGTACTAATACTGCCCTTACTTTTGATAAATTGCCCTGTGACAAAGATAAATTGGCGGGTGATGCCGTATTGGTACTGCGATAACTCATCATTTTTTCTACAGATATTTGACTTGGGTAACTTTGATGTAGCGGTGATTGCTGTTGACGTTGCTGAGGATTCGTGTCAATTGGTATTGGATTTGATTGCTGTTGTTGCTGCTGAGCAAAATTGGCATTGCTTCCTCCTTGTTGAAGTAACAAGCCCTAATAGAAATAATTTATTAAAATAAAATATATCGATCAGTAAAAATAATTTTTATAATAAATCAATTAATTAATTTTTCCTAGTCTTGAAGTAAACAAAGTTTTCATTTTTAATTCTCATTTGATTAGAATTTGCTTTCATAAAAATTATTAAAAGAACTTCTATGAGCTTTAAACTTTAAAGATATTAAGTTAATAAACATTGGTTGTTACTTACTTGACTAGATGAACCTTTTTCATTATTACTATCATTATTAAAATGCTTCGGACTGAATTGATCGAGATTATTTCCCATTTGTGTATACATTTGCTGTTGTGTCATATTTTGTAATTGATTTGTGGTACTTTGATTTGTGCTTGCCATTGAGAATGATGGATTCTAGTTTAAATGAAAGAAGAAATTTTACCACATTAATTATTTCACATCAAAAGTTTCCATAAACAATTTAATTTAATGGTAGATATCGTCTAATTCCCTTATAAATAACTAATAAAGTTTATTTTTACTTACAGTGGTAAACGAACTCGTTACTGTCGTAATCAAATGTTGCTGTTCTTGAGGATCGAGTGGATTTGAGATTGGTGACTGCTGAAAGTGCACAAGTGTCAGATCCGGTAGAGATCCAGTACTATTGCCGACAGGTATTTGAAGTAATTCGTCATTTTGTGAAGTTGGATAAACGCTGCAAAATAGAAAAACATTAATGCACAGCAAGAGCTCTTTTAAGAGGATTATAAGAAACTTACTGAATGCCTGGCAGTCGAGATACTGATCTTGATTTCATTTCTTGCTGTAGGTTGTTCATCACCAAATGCTGTTGTGGAATACTCTGTAGCATCGCCTGGTGTGCTTGTAACGTCGTCTGCTGCATATTCTGTTGACTAAGACTGTGTTGTTGATTAATTGGCTGCTGTTGGTGGTGCAGATTCTTCATGCTGTTGCTCTGACTGTTTGACAATCGTTTGTGAGCGCGCGGACTTAACATTAATGATTGGTGAACGTTGTTATGTATGTCCTAAAAAGTAATAATTGTTATTAATTTGAAAATCTGCATTAGTTACGCTTACTTGAGCTTGCGTTAGACTCTGATGAATCGCCGAGTCAGAGGATGTCCTTCGCCAGCTCGATTCCTGTGGAGGGCTAAGATAAGCATTGTTGGTGCTGCTATATGGTGATGTATCAATATTTCGGCGTGAACGCATTGGACCACCGCCCACACTTCGACCTGTAAAGAGACAAATGAAAGGTTAAAACATGGTACATAATTGATGACCAATATTTACCTCTTGACTCCCTTGATGTCGACTTGCTGTCTGCACTGCCATTCTTATTTGAATCGTTAATGTATCCAGTTGTCAAGAGTCCGGCTAGCGTCGTTGTTTGTGTGCCCGATTCGTCACCCTTCGAGAGACAGAGACAGAAGAGAGTGTAATTGAAGGTCAAAAATGTGAGTCTCCTCTTAATTACATTTTCTTTCTTAATTTTTTATCGAATTCACACAAAAGAAGTGTATGAGTGTCTCTTTTTTTAATTATTAATAATTTGTGAGCCTTTTTAGAGCAAATCTATTTAAGTTCTAAGAGTGTGTGAGTTCAAAGAGAACATCAAATAAAAAATGCATGCGAACTAAATTTGTTAATGGCATTAGTGCTCTTACTTTCAGCAAGCATGATAACATTCTCATGCTTACTAATTAACGAAAGAAAACAATAAAAGTCTGTTTTGAAAAAGAAGAGAAAAAAATGTTTCTAATAATTGAAAATTAATTTTCCATATTGCATGAAAAGCAGATGATGAAAATAAATATTCGACATTATTTGCTCATATGATTCACATGTGTCATCTACTTCTTCTCTATTCATTTTCTCCACACAGTAAAAGTGTGTGTATACATTTTTTTTGCCGCGCTAAAGTTGATGTATACAAATGTATGTGGTATTCTGAGAAGCGCCTTGCTCATATATGTGTGAAATTTAAAGCTTTGTCTTGCCATGAGCACTTTAATGAAGGTGAAGAAAGGAAAATGGCAACAAGACATGAATAATTAAAATTTATATACACATTTTCTTCTCCTGTTTTATGTGAGAGCACTTTGTATATGTCTTTTTAGCGATATAAAAAAAAAGTCTACAAAAGTTCACATAAAAAGAAGAGTCTACAAACTTCTACAAAAAAGAATAAAAACTTTTTTGTTATTGACTTTTCCAATAAAAAAAAGAAGAGAAAAAGACTCTAAACAATAATAAAAAAAAGTTATTTTGCATTCCAATTTTGTTTTGTTCTTTTTTCCAACTTTCTACAAACAAACAAATATGAAAATAATTTAAATTCCAAATTAGATGCGGAATAATACATTCAAAAATATAAAACAGAAAGAAATGAAAACTTGTTCGATAATTATTAGTGTATAATAATATTAATGTCCCTCATGTATGAAAGAGACAAAATGTGGGCAAAGCCGCTCTCTCATTCTCATGAATGTCAACATTTTGTGTCACAAAATTCATGAGAAAATGAGACACAAACAACTTTGCTTATCACTATTTTTTTTAAAGATTCACACATTCTCATCTTTTACATCATCGATGATGACACTAGTGAATGAAAGAGAAAATAAAGCATAATAATATATATATATAAATGCGTAATGCGAGTTGAGTGTGTGTTGTTCTTCTTACACTTGAAATGATAATAATTATTTTAAATATGTACGCGCGAGAGAGGCGCGATGGGTGAATTTGTGTTATGTGTGCTAGTCTATTTTTATTTTTGGTTTTTTTAGGCGGCATCAACAGCACTTAAGTTGGACTTAAAAATAGAATAGCACAACAAAACATCGATTCTAACATTCTCTTTTTTTTCTTGCTTCGAACGTGCACTGTAAATATTTTATTATTATGCGCATTTCTCTTTCTCAAATATCATTTTTACTTGCTTCATATTTATTTATACTACACACTTATGTGTTTCTCTGCCCTCATGCTTATCTCTTAAAAAGTTTCAAATAGAAAGAAAATCTTTTTCGCTTTTGTTTTGAGTTTTTCATCATTTTATTTTAGCGCACGTGCCACCACATATTGAAGCTCGATTAGTTTATTTTTCGGCATTTTTTCACTCACATATTGTTCGCTCTCATTCAAGTCCATTTCAAATTTGTAAGCTCTTCTCTTTTTTTGCCGTCTATTTATGTAGGTAAAATATATGACTAAATGGTAGCAATAAATATCTTGACAGAAAAATAGATGCTAATGACTTAGATATCTCTGTTCTTTCTTATGTTTATTTTTGTTGCCTTTTATCGGTGTGAATGAGAAAAATCGCACATATGTGTTTGCTTGCTTGAGAGAGAATATTGATTTTTTTGACTCTTGCTAAACTTTATAATTTAGCCTGTAATGTGCTAGCAAATCTGTGACAGACTTAGAGCGAACAAAAAGTGACACTGTGTGGCTTCTTTGTAACTTTTTCTAGCACGTGCTACTGCTATTATATTGTTGTGATTTAAAAAAAAGCGAAAGTTTTTATTAGTCGGTATGTCGCCATCTGTAAAATTCGTTTAGCCTCAAGTTGAAAAGATTTATTATTTTGCGTTCTATGAAAAATTCTTTATTTTGACCTTTCACTTTTATTCATTGGCGCTAAAATCTCATCTTCACTTCTTTTTTATCAAAATTGATTTACTTGAACAAAGTATTTCCAAACAGAGTTGTATTGTACCTAGTCTGACTTTAAAATTCACTATTTTTATTGTCTAATAATCTGAAATAAGGATATATATGATTGTTAGGCGAAAAGATTTCAATTAATCGCAATAAATGTAATTTTATAAAAAGCAACTAGGAACTTTTGGTTTTCGCAATATTCTGAAGAATCACCGACTAATTAGAGTCCTTTCATCCAAAACTATTTTATGAAAAGTTAATTTTTTTGTTTACATTTTTGAAAGAAAAGCATAAATTGACCAAGTATTTTGTTCTATATTGATGTTATTCAAAACTTATCACTGAGAAGTTAATTTTTCTCCTTTGACATGCCATGATGAGTAAACTGAAAGTTGTAACAAATTTTTGGTTACTTGGGCATTTTTTTCTGACTATTGACTTTAACAACTCTGTTTATAACACCCGCCTAACAGTAATGTCTCGTGAAACTAAGAGATATTTGATATTTCGACAATAATTATTAAAAAAGTTTGAGAAGTCATTCGAGAATACACTGAGACTTCTTCTATCTAAAATAATGTTTTTTTGTATTGCTCAAAATTTACTTAAGAAATAACAAGAATAAAGATACATTTAGAGAGAGAATAGTTACAAGTCATTAAGACACATTATTATTATTATTTTATGGGGGTTTTGTAAAGAAGATATGTATACATATTTGCGAAACAAAGAATTTAGAAATAAAAAAGCTTTAACAAAAAAAAAGAAGAAAAGAAGATAGATATGAACATATACACAAACACACATATAATCACAACACAGCAAATCAAAGGAATAAAATTTTTCACAATTGCAGCAAAACAGAAAGAGAGAAGATAAAAAGTTGTCTGTGAATTTATTAAAATTATTATTCGACTGTTACTAAAATACTTGCTATCAAAAATTAGTTTGAAATGAAATCTCAACCTACTGGATTTAGGGAAATGAATCAAAATATGTGAATTTCTACTGATATTAACCTTATTATCAATGTTCGGATTGTTTGCATTATTAATTGGCGCATTAACATTTGGCAATGATCGTGAAATAAATGTAGAAGTCGTTGCTATCAAGTTGCTATTTGTGTTACGCGATGTTTGTGACACCTACAAAAGGAGAGACAGGTTTTTATGCACAGAACATTTATATTTTTAGGCTAAATTTCGTCATCCATATGAGTATTATCCACTATTCTACACAAAACAAAAGAACTTTTTAGCAAGAAAAAAACTCAAGACAACTGGTTTGTATGGTTATAAGTTTACTTTATAAAAATATTTTTGTGCAAATTTTCTTTTATACTTTACGTCGCTTTTTCATGAATTAATTAATTGAGTCTTAACCAGCCTCAACAAATTTTTCGTTGTGATTTTGATCTAGAAAAAAATCAATAATCATCTTAACGAAAGATATGTATATATGTGTTTGCGACCGAGAGAATGATGATGAGATATTTGCGAGTTAATAATAGAGATATAAAGAGTTCTTCATATAAATGTAAAACGATTTACATTTTTCATGTGTCTGTCAATAACAATATGCGACAAAAGAATGTCGTCGATGTCTATTGATGAATTTCTAAGAATTATTGATAACATGCGAATGTATGAAACATAAAGCGTTCGCATTTATCTAGTCAAAAACAGACTTGTCATTGTTGCGGTTTTGTTTCGTAATTCCAATGTATCATAATTAAAACGCTGATGATTTTATAAACTTTCAAGTTCTTATTTTTATCTCTCTCGTGTATGACATAATAACTAATAAAAGTATTAAAATACTGCGCCCAATTCACGAGAGATTGTCTTCACACCATATCATACATTGCTTTTAAGTAAACAAGAAATAAACATGCGCAGTTGACTAATAAATTTTTCCCTGAAGATAAACAATCTTTAATGTGTTCATACGGAATGATACACAAAATGAAGAGAATTAACGATAATTTCAAAATTTTATTAAACAACATCGAGTTCTATGATATATTTTCAAGGTCTCTTTTGTCGCTGCTATATTGTGTAAAAATAAATAGATTTAGAATTTGAATAAAGATCAAGGTGAAGACACTTTGATTGATTAAAAATTTTAAAAAAGCATTTAGAAGCTTTTTTTCATACAATAAAGGATTTTAATAAGGAATGGACACTTAAATTTAATAAATTCAACTTGATTTTAATAGTTTTTTGAGAAAATAATTTTCTAATTGTATAAATATTATATAATCTGGTTAAGACGAATAAAACTCAACGTTTAGTTAAAGTATCATGTCGATTAATAAATCCTGTGAGACACAATAGAAATCATTCTTTGCTTTGCTAGATAAGTCAAGTTGATTGAGATTCAAATTACTTGAATACAACTTCAACATTTTTTTAAAAAATTGGTTTAATATAAAATTTAAAGTTTAAACCTGATTTAAACAATTTTTTTAAAATTTTCACTTTTTAGATACTTGTAATAATTGATAACTGTTTGCACTTATGAATTTTGGAATTATTTCCTATTCAATTGAAATTTTGTTTGTCGAAGATGTTTTTAAATCAATCAAAGAATAAAAGTAAGTAGATACATTCATTTAGAATATGATTGAATTTTTATTTTATTTTTGAGTTTTTTTATAGGAAGTTCAATTTTTTCTAAAGTGTCTTCATCTTGTCAAAGAAGTTGTATTTTTAACGACAAACAAAAATGATTGATATCGATTGCGGAGAGTCTTTAAATTTTCCGTTGATTGGACAATAAGAAGATGAGGAATCATATGGTGATGATTTGCAAAAAACTATTACATGATTCTTATTTGAACCACTACTATCATAATTATAAATCGACTTTAATTCATGTATATTGAACGTTCTTTTGTTCGTTTTTTTGCTTAATTATAAATACACCAAATGTATGGCATTTAAGTGTTAGAATAGAATGAGTAAAGAAAAAAAGATTATGAGAATCAATAAGAATTTTTAATTCTTCTCTGTGCTTCACAGTGTCGATGTATATACACAACATTTCAACCTGTAATTTATAAGAAATAATTAAGAAGAAAAAAGAATTGAATAATGACTTAAGATATAATGAGAAGCGCGTACCTAGAGAGTAATTTTAATTAACATTGTCGCGTTCGCGAAAGGGCTTTTGTGTTAATCCAACAAGGGATAACCCGGACATAGATATCTGTTCGTTTACTTGAGGATTCCCTTGCGAACAAACGATATGGCGTGATAGCTCATGAAAAATTCATTGCAACTGCTCACTGGTCAAGATTTATTAGCACGATGAAAAAGCATTAAAACGAAATAAATATAAGAACGGTGGCGGTATCATCCGTAAAGGACGCCCGAATATAATAAGAGAATATAATTAAGCATGACATTTAATTATTCTGTAATTCGCCTCTATTTGCTTACTTCTCTCATTATTTATTTATCAATTTTATATATATATTTTTCTCATTTATTACGTTGTTGTTGTTTCATACTTATTATTACAACTGACATGGCATACACACACACATCATACGTTGTTGTTATACAAACATATGAAAAATTCTGTTCTTTGAAAGCGCGCGAAGTTGAATCCGTGTGTGTTTAGAGCAACTAAGTACATATTTTATTTTATTATTAAATTATATAGGCACAATTCTTTTTTTTGTAAAAGTTAAAATAATGTTTCATTCTGACACGTGTGTGTGTATACGAGAAGTTTGAGAAGAGAGCGTTGAGAAGTAAATGTACACAAAAGATTCTTTTCTTGTTAACTTGTTGCTTATGTATCACCTTTAGATAAGAGTCATGAATGAAGGAAGTCGCTGAGATAGAGGCTCGTATTTAAAAAGAATCAATCTTGCAGTGCAAGATTTCTGAATAAATGTTTGAAAAATATTTCGATAATGTTGATAACGCCGCGTATATTTATACACATGTGCACGTTATCAAGACAACGAAAATTTGATATGAATGCCGCCAGTCGAGCAATGATTCTAGCGAGGAGGAAAAAAATTACGTATTTTAATAGCGTCACTTTTATTTTCATTAGATTCAAGCACACTCTTGTCTCTCGCAATGTCCTCAATTTTTGAGACACAGAGAAGAAAATAGAGAAGATAGATTTCCATTTCCAATTGGAATTTAAATTTGTATGTATATATGAAAATTTTCACTGCTCTGTTGCTGCTGCTGCGCTGAGCTTTTTTTGCAATAATTTTCGAGTGTGTAGTCGTAAGTAATTTTTGATCAAGCATGAAAATCGGTCTTTTAAGCCATACGTAGTTTACTCTTTGCCTTTTATCTCCTTCAATTTGCCCCTTTTTTCTCAATTGTTTTCATTTTTCAGCATTTTCAAATGCTACAACGCAAATTCTCGAATCTCAGATGGGAATTATAAAATTTTTTCATCTCTCTTCTTTTCGTAATTTTTTTCACGTATGTACAATGTGTATTTCTGGATTAGAAGAAGAAAAAAATATTTTCGTTTTTTTTTTCTCTTTACGAGGTACAGAGAAAAAGGGAAAAATGAGTTTTTGATTTTCAAACGCACAATAAAAATGCACTTTAAAGCGGAAATATGTTTTAATCTACCTTTGCTGACACTTCAGACACTTCACGCATTATGCGCTCAAATTCAGCATTGCCTTCTGCTTCCTTCTGATTTAACAGTGCTATTTTTTCCGAAAATTTTCGAGGATTTGCCATTTTTTTCCTCTCTTTTTCTCCCCTCACATATATAATAAAATTTTTTTCAATAAAACTTTTTTTTCTTGTCACTTTTTGCACAATTGATTGTGATTGTTTCACTATTTTAAACACATGAATCTATCTAATAACTATAAAAGTCTAACATGGAATAAAATTTTTACACAATTACTTCCGTCAACTTCTCTTTTTAAAATTAATTCTTTACTTTTTTATAGCGATACTTCTGTTTTCTTGCGAGACTTCATTGAAAATAAAAAGTCTCCAAAATTAAAAGAAAAAACTTATTGGAAGTGATGGGAATTTCCAAAAAACTTCCAGGAAGAAAACTATCCGATAAGTGATTTTTATTATTGTTTTCAATATATGAAAAGCTAATTAAATATAAATTAATTTATTAGTAAGAAAATCAATGTAGTTTTAAAGAAAAATCTAATTCAAAATCACAATTTTTAATTTACATTTTACCGTTATGAAAATTTAATATTAAGTAAATTCGCGGAAAAATTACAAGATTCTTATTGGAAGTTTTATATTGAATTTTTACAATAAAATTCTCATTGATTCTTTATTTTGTGTTTGATTTATTACCTTATGTTTTCATATGGATAAATGTATTTAAAATTATTGCACAATTTTCAAAACTATCAATTTAAATTTTAATCAAAATGATAATACACGTCAGTGACACGTGCTATTGTAAGCAATAATCAGATGTTATATTCCAATTGTGTGTACAAAACAAAAACACTCTTCTTTATTTTTATTAAAAGTCCAATGATTTATTTCCACCGCTACTCGCGATGCTTGAACAACTCATTGAAATTTCAGATGAATCATTTTCATTTTCTTGTAGTTCGGGTGGTAGATGTAATTTTTCAATCAAAAATTTATTTGATTTTAGCTTAAAAGCGAGATCGAAGGCTTCCGGTTTGTGTGATTGAAGTGCAGCAATGCTCTGCATTTTCTTAATATGCAGTAATCCATGATATTGTTTAAAAACTACATTTGTTTGCTTATCGATGTTGTTGAAAGATTCTAAATTCACATTGCAATCTACGAGTCTTCTTATTTTGAAAATTAATTGCTCATCCATAAGGCTGATTAAGTGAAGTGGCATTGTCAAGTAGCAAACAACGTTGTTATATCTTGTTATTGATTTAAGCTTTGTGAGAAAAGTGATGAGATCTGAGCTGAATGATTCACCGGTATACCACAAAGGAGAGCCAATTGAGCTTATGCAGATCCTTAAGAGCTCAGGCTTTCGATTTAAAGTGCTTTGAAGATCACTTATGATGTTATCGAAGACACTTTTTTCTCTGTGCTGCTGTTCATTGAATGAATAAAAATTGATTTTGTCGTATTTCTCAATTATTTCTTTTTCGTACTTTTTAGTCAAATCATAAGTCATTGAGTTCTGACTATTACCTCGCTGCACAGAATCGATTTTTGGAAGATCTTGATATCGAAATGCAATTCTCAAATCGTTGTTTGCAGTTTCTTCTGCTTTAGACTCTTTTTGATATTCACATATAGGCATTGGAATTTCTTTCATCTATTTGAAAATATAAAAATGAATAGAAGAAATAAAATGATTTCATGACTTACAATTTTTTTTGGATCATTATCAAGAGATGCGAAATAAATGTGATGATCATGATAAAATCCATCAGCAAGGAACAATTTTGTGAGAACATCAGAATATTTTCCATACTTATCTTCACCTGAAAGGAGCAAAATTTATCTACCAGAAAATTGAAGTTTGACTTTGAATACTTACCAATTAATGTTATTGAATTTAATTCTAATCCTCCGCCAAGAATAAAATTGAATGAATCACTGCCTGTTGATACAATTTGCCAATTTCTTATTGATGTCTTAACACCAGCTATTTCAACGTTGTTCTCTTTCTTTATTTTCACAAAACTTGACATTGTATTTTACTCTATTAACTTTTTATTGATTAAAACTTTAGATTTAATTATTGTGCAAATAATGAAAAATGTTTTTGTATAAAAATAAGAACATGCACGAAAAATTTTATAAACAAACAAATGACAGCATGTGAGTTCAATTATTTTTTTATCGTTATAAATAAAAGTTACGCAAATTATTTTGAGATCATTTTAAAGTAAATTATTCTTTCTGATAAAATAATGATCTATTTATTTGCATAATTAAAGCAAAATTATTACAAAACTAAAACTTACATTTTTATTATTGACAAAATTTAACTGAGAAATAAGAGTATTTCTGTTAAAATGCATCAAGTAAAGCAAAAAAGTGGAAGTCTGTTTTCTTTTTGATAATAAAAAAATATGAAGTTGAAATTTGAAAACATTTAAAAGAAATAAAATCTAGACAAGGTCAAAGAGATTATAAAAGTGAAAAAGTTTTTGACCTTTGCTTACTAAAATTCTATACGGATCATAAGCTCATAAACTGTTATGCATTTTGCCTACCACCTTTTCGCTTCTATCCCCACTCAAATATTTTTTAGTGGGGGGATGAAAAAATTCAACGAATTGATGAATAGCGAATTTACGAGTATGCGCAACAATTGTGACGCTTTCGAAAAAGAAGAATTTTCTAAATTAAGTAAGACAATGTTTCTTTAGTACCTTATGAAATTATCAACGATGAGGACGTATTTTTGCATCAATCAGCAACAATTTTTACGTAAATTTCTTGCTCATAAAATTTGAATGAGAATGAAAATGAACAAGAAGTAAAAGAATCTCTTCAACATGAGAGCACTCGAGTGAAGTGGATCCACTTCAGAGCAAACAAAAAGAGAGAGAAAGAGGAAGAGGAAAACTTTACAGAATTTGTCATTTGAAGTAGCTTCATGTATGCAATTTCTCTAATTGTTTATCACTACACATAGATACGACAACGAATAGCGACCAAAAGGAAAAATTGAATGAGAGAAGGAATAACTTTGTGGAAAAGCATTACACAAGAAACTTTTGCATATCTATTTTGATTGCACAAACCATCTGTCTTGCTACTTAGTAGATTTTCTGAGAATGAAAAATCAAATCAAGGCAAATGATGAAAGATGAGAAAGTTTTATAACAAAAAATTTCAAATTTGAGAAAAAGGTCAAAAGGTCAAATAGATATATAATAACGAAATTTCAACGTGACCAGACAACGAAAATTTAATTGTTTGTCTTGAATTTGGAGTATGTGCAGCTTTAATGAAGCTCTTCATTCTTTTGACACTTTTTGTTACTGTGAGAGCAAGAAGCGGAAGAGAAATATGACATTGTGTGCTAGTAGTGTACTGCCACTGTTTCAACTTTTTGTTTATATTTACTCACGAACGTGACTTTTATGATGTTTTGTAACTTTTCTAACTCACAAAACAAAGAATTTTTAATAAACATTTTTTGTGTGAGGATGCGCTGTATAAGAAGAAGTTTTAAGGTTTTTTACTGTTGCTGCTTTAATTAAATTCTGTTTATGAGAATTATTTTGGGTAAAACGAAGAGGATAGGCTCGCATAACTGTTATTTACATTATTTTACATTTATGCAATTATATTTGTACATAAAAATGTGATTTCTCATCTTTTTTATTCGGCCAAGTCCGTCTAGGGAGAAATTTACTGGCATAAGCTCTTTTTGTGCCTTTTTTAGCATAGTCGTGTATGGTGACAAATTTAATTGCATAGTCTGAAAATTGTTTATGTTGTGTGCTGTTATACAGACGGTTTTTATTGTTGTTGTGTGTAGAATATGTTTAATATAAAATTTAAAAGCGAGATAGAGGGTGATGGGGAAGAAGAGCGATGTTCACCATCATGACAGCAAGTTATTTAATACTCTCCTCCTCTATTATAATGTTGAATGCTTTTTGACATCAACTGCCTTTGCAGTAAGTGTCAGCGCTGTGTGTTAAATTATTTTCATTTTATTTCTTTTTCTCTTTCTCTGTGCATTTTTTAAAATGTTGCTTTGGTATTTCCATTTTCATTTATAATTAATTTAGATAATGTTTTTATCTTTAAAAATTATATAAAGATTTGGCAAGAATGATGATTTGAAATAGAAAATTGATAATTTGATTTGATGTGTGAAACAGATATGTAAACTTAAAAGCTATTTTTTAGCTTTTACCAAAAATATTTCAGCTATCATATTTACATGATTGTACAAGCTGAACTTATATATTTTCGAATGAGTTCAACTTTTTAAATTTTTTGATTTTTTCGATTTTTGTTTGAAGAAAATATATGAAAACTTTTTGAATTGGAAAAAATCTATTTGAAAAGAAATCGGAAAAATAAGCAGTCATTAGTTTTTTATAATCTATAAAAGATATTTTTTTTAAAAAGTAGATTCTAGCTTCCACAGACAGGTTTTGAAATCACGTTTTTTGTATAATTTTAATTGTGTTTATGATGAATTTGTTTAGTACAAAATTTTGTTCTAAAATATTTTTACTAAAAAATAATTTTCAGCACAATTAAAGACTTACTTTTTGTATTATTACCAAATCAATTTAATATTTCATAAATGATGAAATTTGATTATCTGTATCATTTTCAGAATTAATTTACAATTGCAAATTGTAAACAATATTTCATAGTCAATTAACCCAATAGCAGAATCATTAAAATATTTCACTACAGTCAACAAAAAAAATCACAGATTTAAATTCAATAAAATTAAAAAGGAATTTACTCATAACCGCAAGGCCAAATATATTCGTAAACAAACCATCAGTCAGAGTTCAAATAAATAAAAAAATCATCTCTCGTTCTTTACACATCATTGAGTTGATTACAAAAAAAAATCTCATCGATGAAAGAGAGAGAAGTTGAAAATGCGTGAAACGGGGGCAAAAAAATTTATTCATACGAATGCATGCCAGCATAAAATTTTGAGCGGCAACATTCAACGATAAAAGTCTGCACATGTTTGCATTTAAAAAACATATACTGACGATTGCCATAGAAGCAGATTTGCATATTAGGGAAGAATATACAATACATGACAACAACACATCGTATATGCATGGTGGGATGAGGAAAAAGAATCCAATGTAAATATGATATGAACAAATGCCATGACTTTTCATCAGCATAATGCAGCATACAAAAAATATGTGTTAAGAATGAATGCATGCTTGAATATAATCATTTAATATCACTGATTCTTTTATGGATTAAAATTATTTGCGATTTCTCACAAAAAATACCCACAATGTACACACAAACATGTACACATCCGCGGATGATGCTTATCGATTTTGTCTGTGTTCGAGTGTATAAATCATGATATACTCAAACAACGTGCACACTGAATTTATCAAAGGGAGTATTTTTATGTTGATTTGCGATTGATTTCCGCTTTTTTAGTTTTATACATGTGTATGCTTTGCTTCATTTGAATTTTTCTTCTTTTCTGTGCCTGAAATTGAAAAAATTGGATTTTAGACACATCATTTGAGCTCCGCTTTTTTCGTGAATGAATGTCTATGAAATTGAACTTGTAGGTAGAATGCAGGTGGTTGAACTCATTAGATTTGAAAAATGAATATATCAAACGTATGATTGAATAGAGAATCAGACAGGTTGGGAAGCTAAAACAAATTTATAACTAAAATAAAATTTTCACAAGGATATTTAAATTTAGATAATTTTAGAAACAAATATTTTGAAGAGAGTCAATGTTTTAACCATTTTTTCTTAATATTTTTTTAAAAAAAATTTATTTTATCGAAGTGTCAAATCCTCAAATTTTTTACTATTTTTTCATCGCCTAATCATTTTTCTCTCTCTATAATTTCATTAGCAGGTGCTCTAGCAAGTAGAAAATTTACAATCTAAAATACAGAAAAGGTTCATTAGAATCAATTTCTATCAGTTTCATGGAACATTCCACTCTATAATAATTTTTATACACATCACATGAAAAGAGAAGAGAAATTAACATAAAAGAGCTTAAAATTTTTTATTCTCTTCTCATAAAAGCATTTTTCTCTCGTCCCTTTTTATCTCAAATGAATTTTCGCCATTAAAATAAATTTTCATGCTCACCAGCCAAAGCCATTAAAATGTTATTTGTAATTAATTTTTTCCAGCCCTTTTTTGCAAAACCGCAACATACACTATATATACAATTTATGTAATATCATGAAAATAGTCGGCTGACGAGAGTAAGAGAGATAATAAAAGCAAGGCAAGTGGCAGGAATTTTTTCTAAAAATCCATCACTCAACTGAAGTTTTTATTTCTTTATGTAAATAATATAAATTTAAATAGTTGTGCTCTCAGCTCATAATTACTGTGCGCTTAAATCAATTTTAATTGCTCTCCATTAACGAACAATTGAATTAAAATTCACATTTTCTCTTTCGACATCATAAAATGTGTAGATGTAAAAATTTTCATTATTGCTGGCGAGTTGGTTGTGCAGGTTATTGAAAACTGAGCTGATGATGACGATAAAAATATTTTATTAATGGCATTTAAAGTTAATTGACTCAAATCATGAGTAAAATGTTTTTGGCTTGTGGCTTTTGTATTTAATTTAAAATTTTTAACTATAATAAATTTTTCTTCATAAATTTCATTAACTTTACTAAAAAATCACAAATACATTATTCCCACGAAAGTCTCAAGAAAAGTGCAAATCCATTAATCAAAATAATAAGAAACAAAACTGCCAGCGAACATGTCACAGCATGTCTTTCTTTTCACCCTTCACTTCATTCATCGTATTATAGAGATTTATCGTCTTTTGTCAGCGACAACAAGGAAAATATTAAAATGAAAATGTGGCTTTGTTGGTAATAGTTATGTTAAATGTCAATTAATTGTCATCATTTAGGTAGCTGTGCGCTAATCGTTCATGTCGTGTTGCTTCATTTCTCTTTCTGTGTGTTGTTTAATATTTGTTGTATTACATTAGTAATTTTTGCCATATATGTTCTATTATAGCATGTTTTTTCACAAAAATTTCACTTTTGTCTAAATTTTGTTTATTTAAGGATTTCTCTCGAAGTTACATTTTTTTCAAGTTTCAAATTAGGTGGTTTTAAACTAAAGATATGACTAAGTTTTTTAAAAATTCATAAAATTTTTGGCTTATTTTTTTTATTACAAAACAAAATAGAACAACTTGTATTTGTTATTTTTACAAAATTGCAACTGTTTTTATTCTAAATAAATTTCGAAAAATGTATTGAACGCCTTTCGGAATTTTCTTTTTGAATTTAACGGACGGCTTGAGATGACTTAGGTTTCAACTTAAAACTCTTTTAATTTCTTTTAATATAAATTTTTTATGAAGTAATCTTATTCAAGTAATGTGAAAAAAACATTTCTCAATTTATAAAATTATAGAAAAAATCAATATAAATTAAAATTATTCATTAAAAATAAATATTTTTATAAAAATCAAAAAGGCGCTCTAATATAAAAAGATAAGTCATATTGTTTCTAAAAAAATTCTTTAATGTCCTGAAGAAGTTTTTAAAGGAATAAAATGTTCTGCCTTAATTGATTAAACGTGATGTTTATTAATTTTTGAAAATTTTATTTTTAAATTTCGTTATATGACAAATTCAAGATCAAATAAAAGTTTGAAATTAAAACTTAAGTTCAAGTCTGAAATTTTGAGATTTAATTTAAGTTTTAAATTTCACAAAATTTTAAAAAATAATATCGAAATGAGTCTATTTTATTGCAATATCTGAACAAATAAAAATGCGCTCTTATTGCATCACTAATGGTTGATATTACTGATTGTCTACTTCTCAGCCTCCCTTCTTCTACAACAAAATTTATTGTTCTTTCACATTGCCTTGAGGCGAGAAAAAGAAGTCGAAAAATCATTTTTCCTCTCGTTTCTCTCCCTTTTTATGGTATAGTAGTGATGCTTAAATAAATAGAAGCACATAATTACACACACACTCTACATGGAGAATGATGATGATGATGTGTGTAGAGTCATCTCTCGAAATGAGAAGAAAAATGCTCGTATGAAAAGCAATTAATCTCATTTTCAGATGAATGGATGAAGATGGAGAGAAAGAAGAAAAATGTCATTTCTTGAAAGGGAGGGAAAATTATACACATTTTGTTGTATAATAAGTATTTGCCGTCTCGGCATCTTGGCTGGGAACTCATTAATTTATTGTCACATTGTGCGATAGTGAGGAGATATATGAGAAGCAGCATTTTTGACATACTTATGGTGTCGTGTCATTTTTACTCTTCTTCCTTTTGGGTCTCTTCTTTAGGAAATTTTAATTATGTTTGAACTAAAAATAAGTAAGTTTATTAACTATGAAGAAAAGTTTTAAAAAATCTAAAAAAGATTCTTTATCTGATACGCATAAAAGAAGCCAAAATACAATTCACACACATTCAATTCAAATTCAATGCCATTTATTTTTGCAGATAGAATGAATTCCTTTACACAATTCAAATATCTTTCTCTATCATTTGATATTGAATGCGAAAGGAAAAGCATTTATAAAAAAAGAAACATAAAAAGTAAAATATATCGCCTTTTTCTTTTTGAAATATGAATGCTTGAGAAATATTAGCTTTAGATATTCATAAAGGCATTTACCTTTCGCTCCTTGCCCTTTCTCACACATCATATTCACTTCACTTTTCCTTTGCAAAAGAAAAAGATAAAATAAGTAGCAAAAGTCTAAAAAGTAATTTTTCATGCAGAAGCACAAGGAGATGAGCAAAAAAGAAAGAAAAAAGTTTTGATATTTGATGTATGTCGAATTTCATTCATTCAAGTAACAAGGAGGGAGAGATTTTTTCTTTTATGAATATTTTCCTTTACATACGAACATAAATTTCACATTCAAATCCCATCAAATGTAATTTTTCGTCTTTGGGTCTGTAAGTAAAGATGATGGTCATGTTTGAAAGTCATGTCAAGTAGCATTAAAGTTTTTATTAAATTTTATTGATGAGGAAAAAGAAGAAAGAAAAAGTTTGATTCAATTATATTGCACATGTTTTAAGAATTTTCCCTTATACATATCAGAAGAGAATTCTATTGAATTGGAATGCTGTATAGAACATAAGCAAGATAGGATAATAAATTTTTAATTTTTAAATTATGTTACCGCACATATTTTATTTTCCATACAAGTCGTAGTATAAAAGTAAGAGCAAAAAATGTAGGCGGAATGCGATCATTTTACATAAAAGATTGCACAACATAAAAATTAATTTTACATTAAAATGATCGTGTGAGTGTAATTTTTCACATCTTATGATGGCAATAATTCTCAATGTCTTTTTACTGCGAAATTACAGTTAGGGAAAAGTATGCCTTCGCACGGTAGATTAAACTAAATTATTGATTGCCATTCTCGAAATTACAACATCAGGTTAGTGAAATATATGAGAAGTTAAGGGAAAATTTTCTCATGAATGACTCAGACGCTGCATTAGGCAGTAATAATCTGCTACTTTTTGTATTATAAGATATTTTCATTACTCAGACATATTTAAGACGCAATTTTTTTTAAAAACAACAGTCATTTAAAATTTAAATTTAAAAGTTGGTTAAAAATTCGTTAAATTAAAGTTTCAATTTTTTTGACAAAGTGAATAATTTATGACATAGAAAAGTGTCATAAAACTCATAAGCAGTTAGTAAAAAGAAGAATTGCTTCGTTTAATAGTCGCAAGAATCAATTATGTAGCTCAAAATGGGTAAAGTATAAAGCATGGTTGATTTATGGAGGGTAAAAAAGAAGAGACAATTTTCATGTAATTTTATTAACTTTCAAAATCAATAAGCACAAAAGAATGAAGGAAGGAACTTTTTTATTACTTTATAAGATTGTTTCTCTTCTCATTTTATTATCACGCTACTGTGTGACAAATTTCATATATAAACATTTATTATGCCAAAGTAGAAAAGTTTTTAAAATAATATGAATGTAGAAACACGAAATAAGTAAAATAAAGGAAAGAAAATTCTTTCCGTCTTGTACTTGCTGCTTGTTGGAGAAAATATTTCTCATTTTGTCATTTTTCTTAAATAACTTACTACTAGCATATTTATTGTTGTTCAGCAAGGAAAAGTTTATAAAAATGAGCTTATTTTATGCTTATACAATTTGTTTATTGAAAGAAACATGAGGAAAGAATTTTCATTTTTAAGATGCGATTAAGTTGTTGTTTAAAAGTTTTTTGTTTATTAAATTTTTCAAGAGACTAAAAGAAATTTTTAATCAATTTTTATCATATATAACTTCATAAATCTTTTACTTATTAACAAAAATCGACAATATTTTCGTATAAAACTGTAATATTAATGCTTCAAACAAGAAAATATATCTTAATAAATAATAATTTTTCTCCTTAGATGCGTAAAAGTGAAGTTTATTGTTTCTTCATAATATTTTTATTTGATAATGAACACCATAATAAAGAAGTCAAGTGTTGGTTTAATATAATAAGAGGAAAAAGAAACAAAAGTACGAGAGAATATTAAATATTTCTCAACTTACATTTCATGTTCTAATATATGCTTACACGCCCTTCCATGCTTCATTGCAATCATCTCAACATTAAATACAAATAATAACGGTTAAACGAGAGAATGAGAGGCGAAAATTGCTTCACTCTGCTGTAAGTGTCGAACAAAAATATGATAACGCTTTGTTCACACATCTTCAATTTCTTCTTCTTCTTCTTTTTGCTGATGCTAAAGGAAAAAAGTAATAACAAGAGAACGTAAAGTAGAAGGAGATGAAAATTATGTGCTTCATGCAGTTCAAAATTATGCTTCTCGTATTACAATAACAGAATTGAATTGAATGTGTGTTTGTGAAAAAGAGAGGGAGAAAATGGAAATTTTTTGCTCGATAAAAGTAAAAGTTGAGAGTAAGGAAAATCTAATCAAGTCATGATACTGAATTTTTATTTTAGAATGTAAAATTCTTTGAAAATGTAAAAATATTGTTCTTAAAATTAAAAAAATTGAAATTTTGGCAATTTTGTTGCTTCTACTCATTGGTTTTGGATATCATTAGAAATCATCTTGATTTTCTATCAAAATTTTAGATCGATTTAAAATATTCACACTCAGAGAAAAAAAGTTACAATATCTGTTGTAAAATCATAGTAAATAAATTTTTACTATGATTATTGTAAAAAAATGAAAATTCAACACTAAATAAAGTAAAATTT
>JACWBX010004205.1:66980-82234 GCA_014622435.1 Polypedilum pembai
TGAAAAAGAGAGGGAGAAAATGGAAATTTTTTGCTCGATAAAAGTAAAAGTTGAGAGTAAGGAAAATCTAATCAAGTCATGATACTGAATTTTTATTTTAGAATGTAAAATTCTTTGAAAATGTAAAAATATTGTTCTTAAAATTAAAAAAATTGAAATTTTGGCTTTTTTGTTTTTTCTACTCATTGGTTTTGGATATCATTAGAAACCATCTTGATTTTCTATCAAAATTTTAGATCGATTTTCTCTGAGTGCAATGAAATAAACATTAAACTTCATTTAAGTGAAGTTTAAACAATCAAGCAATTAATTGGCCAGAAACTTAATATCAATTATTCACACAATCATCATTTCTGTTTGTGAAAAATATTTAAAGTGGAATTAATAAATAATAAATTGAGTTGAATTAAAAATTACTTGTTGAATATCGTTCAATGCTTGCTGCCGTAGTGGTATACGATGACTATGAAATTGAATTGGAAAAATATAAATAAAATATTTCCGGTAGCTATTCTCATATTTTTTCGAGCTCAAAGTCAAAAGCACAATTTAATGACTACCGTGGAAATTTCTTTTTATTATTGAAGCAAACATAAATTTAAATAGGAAAAGAAATGAAAAATGAAGTTTAAAAATAAAAATTCATGATGCGCTTAAATGCTCTTAAGTGCTCTTTTCCTCTTTCTCACTCTAGGGAATATTTTCCTTTTTTATGCATTTTAACATATGAATGCGATGATGATGATATGAAAATAGAGAGAGGAGGCATTAAGACAAAAATAGCATACGTGAGAGTGCGAATGAAATGAAATTTAATTAAATTCTCTTTTTCTGTCTGCTCTTTCCGCTTTCTTAAATGTCGAAGACAATGACAAGTGAAAATTGCCTATAAAACGACTCAATTTTATTCTTTAAAATTAATGAGAGACTTGAAAATTACTTAATTACAAAATAAAATAAGAAATGTAGTTGACTCATCTTGCGTGTTTAACTGTTTTAAATCAACAAAGTCTGAGAGACTCGACTAATGGAAAACTTTCCACATCACATAATCACGGCATTCCATAGTCAATACATGATGAATTTGATTTTCGAGTAGAGAGCAGCACTTAAGCAATCGTAATTTGAGGCAGGAAAGGAGAAACAGTGTATCGTGAGCAAAAAATAAAAGAACTTTTTAAAACTTTAAGTTAGATTCCGTTCAGAATAAGAGGAAGCAATAAAATAAAAATGAAGAAAACTTTTTCTCTCTTTTTTCAACTCTAAATCGAAAGCGATAAAGTTGAAAGAGCAAAGGAAAGGATTAAGAGAGCAGAGTTTGGACACTTTAAATTTTCGTAATTGTTTGCCTAATCAATGTGATCAGAAATATTGAACAATTGATAAACAATTTATTTTTTTACATCTCATTAAAATTTTACATAATTGCCGATAAATTTTGTATATGCTATCATGCAATTTTTATAAAACTTGTTTTCGCATTGAGTTTCATAGTTAAAATGTCCAGAAACACTTAAATATTGAGATGGTGGCTCAAAATTTTTTATTCTTTAATTATTAATCCAAATTTTTATGTACTGAATTATTAAGAGTTTAAACATAATATAACAAAAAGACAGTAAACTGCCTTAGTTAGTTTAGTTTCAAATTAATTAGAAATTATTTTAGATTTTAAAATTAATTACTATGACAGAAAGAAAACAAAACTTACTAAAAGAGTCTGTAATTTCTGTATTGCAATATTATAGGTTAAGGCATTATGCATGAATGAAGAAGGTTTATGTGCATAATTTTGTATTATATGCATTTTGCCGAACTCTGTTTTTTATATTTTATCTATTAAGTTATTGAAAAATTACACAAATTTTTGATAAAATTCCAGTGTAATTAAATTTCTAGCATTTTATTAAAACTAAATTTCCGAACGTTGACTTGAGAGTGTGCACAAAGTCGCGACTGATACTCAAACAAGCTATCGACCCCAAAAAATGATAAAACTTTTTAGTGAGTTAATAAATAAAACTATTTATCATTTCAGAAATTTACCCCATTCTATTTCTCATTGAATTGTAAGTCTCAAGTTGTAGTAAATTCGAGTTGAAAACTTTATTTTGTGCTATTTTATTTGAATTTATTGAAAGTTGAGCTGCATTTTGTCCAAAATTTTTTCCTTTTTCAATTTCAAAAATGTTTTCATATCATGTGAATTTTGTCAAACAAACAGAAGTGATTGTATAAATAGATTTTCAATATTTTAGTGTGTAGATAAAATACAATGAGAAACACACAAAATAGAAAATAAAATTTTTTGAGAGCTTAACTCAGGAGAGTAGTGAAATAGAGTGGGAGGGAAATTGTAAATAAAAGCGTGCACAAAACAACACACAAAATAGAGAAAAATATTTTTATTGCTATCATGCACGCATGATGAACCGTAAACAAGAGAGCAAATACAAACGATGAGGAGGTGTACACAATAAAAAAACTTTTTTGTGTGTTTATTCATAAAATCCTCGAAAAGAAAGAAAAGTATTTTTATTGGAAAGGTAGACTATAGGTTATCAAATGTTATAGCACTCGTACAGTCAGTAGTACAAGAATCAAGGAGAAGTCACTCAAATAATTGAATCTAAAGTAAATGATGCTTTACCAAGATTGTTTGGATATTTTATAACGTTGAATTTGATAATTTTTTACCGCGTTTCCTTTCTCTTAACGCAAGCTTCATACAAAACCAAAAACTTTAATAGATCTTGTTGCACAATATCTGAAACACTGTAAAAGAAAATTTTTATATTAAGCAGATATAAATGAAATACTATAGAAACTCTTAAGAATTTTTAAATATTAGTAGAAAATATGGTACCTTTTAAAAAGAACGTAAACGTCAAGATTATTCAATATGGCAAAAATATCAAATAATTCGAGTATCTTTACCTTTAAAAAGAATTGTATTGTAATGTCGAGGGTTTATTGTATCACATTTTGATGTTTAAGTTCATGGTCTTGTGAAAACGAAAATCATCGTTTATTTCACTCGATATCGACCAAATATCTTTTGCTTGTTCATTCTTTTTATGCGGAGTCAATCAAAAACGCATAAATTATTATGTTTCGTGTTCTCTCGTGACTCGCGTATAATTGATTTGATAGGGATCGATAGGTAATTTGTAAAGAAAGTTCACAAATATTTACTCTGTAATTTTTATTGTGAGTGCTGAAACCGCAAAGGATTTAATAAATTATATTCAAATTAAGATATGAGTAAGCTTCTAGTTGTCATAAATCTCTTGAGCTTTATGAAATTATGATAACTAAACTCACGGATTTTCTTTCTGAAATTGAAAAACTTTAAAATACTTTCTTTTCCCCCCTTTTCTTATCTTATTGCGTAGTGATAGAAAAAGAATAAGTTTTGATGGAATTTAAATATTAAGACAGAGAAGATGAAAAAAGTTTTCAACATCAAACGTCATTCACATAAAAATGAAATAATTAGAGAGGAAGAAAAATTTTATCATAGGCGAAAAAAATATTTTTCTAAGAAAATAAATTATTTTATTTTATTCCTAGAAGAAAAGAAAATTTTCATTGAATCAAAATCGTCGACAGTCTAAAAAAGGCAATAAAATTAGTAAATTTATGTTTTTTAATTTCACTAACTTATTTTAATTCTAAGCCTCCACCAAGAAGTGACAGTCAATGTAAATTAAAGATATTCCTCGACGACAAAAAATCCGAGACATGGTAAAATGACATTTTCATTCGTAAGCAATTGCAATAAAATAACAATAAAACTGTTGAAACTGTTAAATAAAACATAAATTGCTCTTATTTCCCAATTTTACATTGTGTCGCTTGAAGTTAAAATTGTTTTTCTCGAGTATAGAGTTCCAAGCAATTACACTGTGTAACAAAAACCCGTTATAGTCAACTTTTTTTATGTCTCTTGATTCTCAAAGAGCAAAAAAGGAAAGAAAAAGTTATAAACGACAGAGAGAGAGAGGAAAAGAGAAATCGATTTGGGGAAGATAATAAAAGAAGCGATTGATATTTACGAATTTCCTGCCATTGCAAACAAATCGCTGTGTTACACATCAACCCCTCAATAATCAAAGATGATCATAAATAACTTCCCTACTTATTGTCTTTCCACTTTGCAGTAAGCAGAAGGATAAAAATTGCTTTACTGATTTCTTTTTATTTTCAGACTGTTACGATTGACATTCGATTGATTGTTAAGCAACTGAAATGGCATTTGATGTGAAATAAAAAAATGTATGAAAAATTCAGTGATTTTAGATACTTCTAATAAGACAAGGGAGATGAGTTGATGATTTGGGTGGATTAAGTGGATGTGGTAATTGTTTTAGTAATCTGTTTTTCTGGTTGATTTTTATTATCATAAAAATTTTTAAATTAACGGTTTTTTTAATTTAGACTTCTAAAAAGCGTATAATGTGAACAATTTTCAAAATAAATTTTAGATAATATTAAAAGTAAAAAAACCGTTAATTTTTTTAAAATCAACCGTTTTAAATTGCTTTTTTATGACTAATTCTTAAATTCATAACTTTAAATTTAATAATTTTAGCTTTTTAAAATTTTCTCTATTATATTGCACTATTGTGAATGACTCAGTTCTTTTTACCACCCAACTGAGAGAGAATGAAGAATAATGTGATTTATTGCACCCACAAGGTATGATGATGATGATATAAGCATAAGTGTTCCATTCATATAAAAATAATTTTTTAATTATAACCGAACCGAGGAATGTTTTCTTTCTCCTTCATCTTTTTTCTCCTTTTATTACATAAAAATATATAAGAGAGGAGTGAATTGCATGAAATTTTTATATTATTACATTTTGCGCTCTTTTCCAGCAATATCTGTAGCAGCTGGAACTTAATGAAATGATTTATGAAATCTGAGGCTGCAATGTGCAATACAATATATTTTATTGCACTACCGTGTCCGTAAGCATAATTTTCTGGCTCTCATATGAAAAATTTAAAGTAGATTGCACAACAATCAAGTGAGAAGCGAGAGATAAAAACTCAATTTTCTAAAGTGCCTTTCTAAAATTCAATTGCTCTTTAGGAGAGACCGAAATGTGTCAAGATATTGAAAAATAGTTGAATACACATTAATACGTGATATTTTTCAAGCGTGATGTATCTCGATATGCTTTAGACACATTGCGAATGTGGATAGCTTTGAAATAATTTTCGCACTCAAGAGTGAAGAGTTGCGATAAGAGAGTGAAAGAAAAAGCTACCAAAGCGTATCAAT
Source organism: Polypedilum pembai (assembly GCA_014622435.1). NCBI lineage: Eukaryota > Metazoa > Arthropoda > Insecta > Diptera > Chironomidae > Polypedilum > Polypedilum pembai. The sequence continues at coordinate 72,276 of JACWBX010004205.1, forward strand.
AAATCAGTGCAAAAAACTTTTTTCATCTCCACTGAATTCCTCTGCATCATCGACTCTGACAATTTCATTATCACTCTCTTGCACGAGTCATAAATGCCAATAACGTTGAAGTCGAAGTCACATTTAATTAAAAACTTGAATTGAGATGATGGGGAAAGAGTTAGCGAGCAACAAAAGCCCAAGTGGATGTGCTTCAGCTCACAATTTATGTCATTTGATTCTTGAGTTTTAATTAAAAAAATTGTTTTAATTTTATTGCTGTATAATTTAAGCTAGTTTTCTTAAGAGAGTCATGGGAAATTTTCTGAACTGTCACTTGTAAACTATTGAAAACTTTTAAAGAAATGATTATAAGTAAGTAAATGCTCTAAAATGACATTTATGGATTAGTTTTAAGTATTTTATTATAAAATCAGGGTAAGTTTCTTCTCTTTTACTTATCGTTGCTTGCTAAAGAGACATAAATGGAAAACATAATATATTTTTGATTACACGGGGAAATTCAAAAGATTGACAACAGAAATAGAAATTTTTAGAGAAAGAAAGATTCTAGATTATAATTTAAAAAGATTAATTTTGTTTGATTATTTAAGAAATTTATTGAGATGTGTAAAATAATTTTAATTTGTAAGCTGTGTGTTTTGCATATAATTTAAAAAATTATTAAACAACAAAACTCTTGTTTGGATTTGAAGGAGCAGTTGAGAAAAGATAGTGAAGGTTATAAAGAGATCATAAATGATAATTAAAGAGCATCTAAGATATTAGTATCCATGAATGGAATAAAATTATTCAAAAAGGTAAAAATTCAGTACTGAATATCTCAAGTTTAAAAAAATCAGTTCAACTAGTTTTGTAATATTGATTGAAATCATTTATATCTTTTTGTTTTATGATATTTATAAAATGATATGGCAAAAACAGTTTATAAAAATCAGAAAAAGAAATTGAATAAAAAACCATGTCTTTTAGTCTTGTCATTCATTCAAATTAAAACAATTTTTTATCGACATTTTATTTCTTTAAATAATTGTAAAATGTTCTCATATTCAGCTTTTCTGTAGCTATAATAAAAATCAAGTTTCAATGTAGAGTTGAAAGAAGACTTATAGCAATCTAAGAATATCTTAAGCGGTTTTCCAGCCTAAATAAACAACAACAAAGAAAGAGAGACGACAAAAGGCAACAGAAGACATTTATTTATTCAACCCCAATTTTGAAGTTCATTTTAAATATTTTGCCGTTTTGTGCTTTAGCAGCAGGAGATGGGAATGAGTGAGTTTTGTATAAGCACACTCAAATTTTTTGCTGTTGTGTGTGAAATATCTACTACATTTTAGTTGTTGAAGGCGACACTATATACATACTTTCATATTAAATTAAATGACATGGGAATGCTTCAACCTAAATAGTTTACTCCGCACTGTTTTTACCAACAACCATTTGTGCCGTTTAGAGTTTTTGCAGTGCACATTTTATCTAGTACTCTGCATTAACTTGTACAATGATAGATTTATTACTTTACAGAAAAACTCCGCACTTTTTACTGCAAAATGATATTAAAAGCGAGTGGGCGAATGGGCTTTGGATATTTGTTTTCAACGCTTGACTTTAATGCGGCACAGAATTTTTAACCAACCACTTCTTGCGACAACACTGATAAAAAGCTTTCAAATTCCAAACTCTTTACAGCAGCAACATAAAACTCGAGGGTTTGTGAACGTAAATTTTGCACAAAGAACGGAAATATTTGTAGACAACTTGACAAATAACACAGTCGGTCTTTAAGTCTTTTTCTTTTTTTGACTTTTTCTCTCGTTTTGGTTTATGTATGCTTTCTTCTCTCTCTCTCCATCGGAAGGATGTTTGTAAAATTCTGCATGGAATTTTAAATTTTATTTCTTTGATGGTCGTGAATTTTCTTTTTTATAAAAAGTTAATTGAAAATTGTTTTTGATAATCATTATAGAAACTCAAGATGAAAATACTTCAATTTAAATGGCGGGAATTTTTGATGACTAAAACAAATTAATCATTGAAGAATAATATTTGTGTGGAAAGTATAAAACCTTTTTTTTGTTGATTGCTTTTTGTTTCTAAAATTGATAATATTGCTTTATTTTCAAAATCAATGAAATAACGATCAGTTGAGACCTCCTGCAGTTTAATAAAAGAATAAAACGTCAGTAAATGCTTAAATTTTTATATTTAAGTTTTAATAAAGATTTTATTCTATTCAATACAAAAGCTGCTTCTTGCTTTTGAAGAACGTTCATAGTTCTTAATTTAGAAATTTAAAACAATCAGATCCAGATAAAAATTTCCTAAAATTCGCTTAAATTTAAGATTTTTAAGGGGCCAAACAGATCGTTATTTCACTTAATTTGAATTGGCGCGCATTTTTGGTCTTTATTTCAAATTAAGAAGTGCCGTTAAAAACATGCAAAATCATGCGAACAAATTTGAAAACTTTTATTCTTTGAAATTATTTGTATTGATTTAGTTTTAAATACACTAGATTAATGTTTTTAATTATTTTTGAGCACTCCTTGTTTTCTTTTTTAATTTATGTCAAAATGTGGGAACAAAAATACTTTTTCCGTAACTGCTACTTGAATTTTTGTAAAATTTCGTGGTTTTTGATCAATTTCTGATCCTGTTGGGCTCCCCAAGATTTTAATTTCTAAAAAAGTATTTTTATCTTGTAATTAAATATTCAAAAAATCTCATCTTGTGAATAAATAATTTCCATCAAAACTCAAAAGAGAAAAATTTCTAATTTCTCTAAGTGAAGCTTCATGATCAGATTTTTTTTATTTTCGATTGATAACTGATTGAGTGAGCGACATAGTTTATCATCATTGACATTTCTAATCTAAAAGAGAAAATTTTTGTCACGAAGCTCTTAGCAAAGAGCAATAGGGACGTTTTTAAACTCACAAAAAATGTGCTGATAAAATAGAAAAAAAATCTTTTTACTTTGTAAACATCTCGACAAGGAAAAACTTTTTTTCTCAATTGAAGTTGTGGAGCTGTTGAAGCACTTTTACGAAGTGAATCTAATTAATCTAATTTAACAGAAAGCAAAAAGAAGAGAGTAGAAAAATTCAATTAGAAGTGAGTTTGGTATGGTGTGACATATAATTTGGTGTAGAATGAGAAAAGTTTTTTCCTTTTGCTGCTGATGATGTTAATGTTTGTGAAAAGATTCATGCTCTGTGTATATGATAAAGTGTTAATTTAATTTTCACATTTTAAGGTTTTGGGAGCAATAAAATTTTAATTATAGTCAGTGGCAGAAGAATTTTGTTAAAATAACAATTTTTAATAAATATATAACAAAATTTTAAAGATTTGAATTTTAAATTTATTTAAATCGTTCTTTTAAACATAGAAAAGCTGTTAAAATTTTAAATTCAGAAACAATTGCTTTTTTATATTTTAAGATACTTGATTAATTTTCCATCTAATTCATCTGCGACAAATACAAAGTTTGTGTCAACTCAATATGCCCAAACCATAAAGATAACACAAACAGAACTTTCCTACTCCTCATCGACCATCACTCCCCTTAAAATCTATATCGATTTCAAAGAAAAGTTAGAGAGAAAATATTCAAATGACAAACTTTCTTTTTATTTCTTATAGGCACCAGAGAGATAATTTTCTTTAAAGTTTTCTTCTTTACCGCTTGAATTTGCTCGATGTCACTCACAGAATTTTGGAAGCGTAAATAATCCATAAATTACGTAATTCTAGTGACATTGACATACATCTGCTTTGTCTCTAACTCTCAGCTGGTTGTGTATGCATTTACAATACTTTTGGGGATTAAAAAAATTTAAGAGAGATTGTTGTAGACAAACAGATGCCTTTAACCTCTTCCGATTTGTTTTGTTTAACTTTCCCTGTGACCTACTTGATGAAGCATTGAAATTTTGCTGTTCGCCTTTTTCTGAAAGGGAGGAAATTGACCGATAGCAGTAAAAAAAAATGAAAATTTATCGAATATTGAATGATTAATGCATAAGTAGTTAAGCGTGGCTCTGCAAAAGAGAAAGAGAGAAAAAAATTGAAAAATGTTTTATGTAAACGCCTTCTAAGGGAGAAAAATTGTTCTCACATAAAGATTCATCTCTTGATCATCTACAGTGAGTAAAAAAGAAGGAAGAAAGCGTGCTTCTTCTTTTTCTTTCTTATTGTCAGCCAGCAAAAGCTACGAGTGAGCGAAGAAAATTTTCACATATAATTTTCGAAAAGCAAAAGAGGGGAAATTCGTAAATACGTTCGGTACACATTTTCCATCCACTCATAATGTTGTTAAGAGAGAAAATTCTTTCGAAATGAAAATTGCATTGTTAGTTGTTCATTGATTGAGCTAGAGAGCGTGTTGTTTTCAATAAATGATCGTAAAACAATTAAATATCATAGTTGTGACTGAAATTTACTTAACAAAATATTTTGTGTGAAAAATTTAACAAAAAATCAGTGGATTAAATGAAATTGTGAATTAAAAATGTAGGTTGAATTGGAATTAATTAAAACACGCGTGTGAATGAGCATCATCAAATATTTAAATCATTTTGCAAGCCACAATTGCTGCTGTTGTTGTTTTTCGCTTTCATTGTTGGAATTAAATTATGCAACAGACACTCGACGCATTCAATTGCCTTTTGTGGCCTTTCACTCTTGTAAAAGAGAAGGCATTCCTGTGTAAACGCAGTCAGTGTAATTTATTGCATTTTTGCACGCCGACTGGCTTTAACTGAGTGAAATGACCTCCCGACACTCAAAGCTCTTCTTTTAACACAAAATTTATGCAAATTGATACTTTACTCATGACCTATGGTCGTTGTATAAACATTTTATTATTTCCTATTTCTCATATAACGAGAGGAAAAAATTTAATTGGGTTTTTGTTATCTTCGCACACCACCACCAATTGCTACTGCATTAAAAGCTCTAAAATTTAATTGTTCAATTGTGCAAATATGCATAGTGAAAAAAGACTGTACGCTAGAGAGAGTGAGAGGGCAAAAAGTGTGATAAAACTTTGCAATTTCAATGCCATATTGTGATGCAATTATAACACAATGTTATGAAGTGGAAAATAAACTCATTGCATTATCATAAAATCTAGTATTATAAAGTTTATGAGGACGACTCTAGTTTTTGCTACTGTACAATTTTGCTAACTATTTTTTTGCACGATTGTGGATTTTGAACGTTTAAATATTTTTTGCTGTTTTTGGTTTTAAAATTTTGTATTGTTTCCTATATTTTGTTTTTATTTATTTAAGTTTCGAATTTTTGTTTTCATTTAAATTTGTTAAACTAAGTTAACTTTAAATGATTTAATTGAAACAAATTGTTAAACATTTTCTCTAAATATGATAATGATTTCCAAAAACGCTTTTCATTAACTTTTAATCCTCAAACATTATCATTAAATTTTCCTCTAATTGAAATATCCAATTTTCAAACTAAAAGCCGTCATTTGTGAATGAAAATATTGAATGTTACATAAATTAATTCTGTGAAATTGTCAGTTAAAATAAACTTCCTGAAGCACTTAATAATAAGCACAAAGCTGGCTATAATTCCATGTGTAATTCCTCAATTATTTTCGCTATATAAATGATTTATATGAAAATGAGTGTTTTTAACTGTTTGTGGGAATAATGGTCGTATAATTGACTGATTGTGGTTAGAAATACAATTTTTACTTTAATGAATCAAAGCTTTCAATTTATTTTTTAATGATTTTTTTAATAAATATTTTCAGAGTTGTTTTAGGCCGAAAAGTAGGCCGCCTGAAAATTTAGGCGGCCTACTTTTCGGCCTTAAAAGTAGGCCTAATTGTATTTTGCAGGAAACATTTCACACTTCTCTTAAATTAATAATAATGATAATTTTACAGAATAGTTTGAATTTAGACTAAAATTTCTAAAATAGCCTCATAATTATTTGAACCTATGTAAAAAAATTGAAATTCGAAACAACCAAACGTAAATTTTTAAGGCCTGCAAAACATAACTTTTACCAATTTTATCTGAGCTATCTGTTTTTATCTTAATCAGAGTTGTTATGAACGACGGGCCAAAACTTTTTTAAATTTTTAAAAAATCTATTTTATTGGTTTTTTAGTTATTATAATAATAAATTAGCATGGGAAAAATATTTTTGGAATTATTTTTCAAAATTTCGATTTTTCCGGACCCAAAAACTGTTTTTATATTTATAATTGAAAATTTTTCGCCTATTTTTATAATTGAAAATTTATAACTTTTGACCAGTTTATCGCAAAAATATGATTGATACTTTGTTAGAAAGGTATTTAAAAGATCTTTTCAATGATGTATAACATGTAAAACTTACTTTTCATTTGTGGTCACCAGAGCTTCTTTTATGATAGAATTTCGATTTTTAATGATATTTATTTAGATGAAAAATCGAAAATTGTTTGATAAAATTTATTTTAATGTTCTAAATTTCTCTTTAATATGTTAACTGTCTAAGACAGTTAGCACAACGGCATATGCTGTCGACCAAGACAAGTTATTTCAAAAAACATTTGACAATTGCTTGAAATAGTTTTACAATAATTAATTGCCTACTTTTACAACTCTGAGTCTTTTATCATAAATTGGATTTTAGACTCAGGGTTGTAAAAGTAGGCGTTTAATTATTCTAAAACTACTTTAAGCAATTTTCAAATATTTTTTAAAACAACTTAACCTGACTGACAGCCTATGTTGTTGTGTTTATTGTCTCAAATAGAAATCATAATAAGGAAAATTTTTGTGTGTGTCATATGAAAATCGACGATCATCATCAAAATTGAAATTGCACCGAAAATTGCACTCTGGTGTCCATAAATAAAAAGCAAATATTAAATGTTATACATCATTGGAAAGGTCCTTAAAATACCTTTCTAACAAGGTATCAACCATATGTTTGCGATAAACTGGTCAAGTGTAATGAATTTTTAATCATAAATATAGTGGAAAAATACCTACTCAAAACAGTTATTGAGTCCGGTAAAATCGAAATTTTGAAAAATAATTCCAAAAATATTTTTCTCATGCTAATTTATAATTATAATAATCAAAGAGACACATTTTAGATTTTTCCGATGAAAATTTTTTCGTTTATGACTTATGGCCTATAAATAGGCGGCCTATTTTTAAAGGCGGTCTCAAAATTTTTTTCATTTGCCTCCTATTTTATAGTCATGTTTTTTTTACAGGCCGCCTATATTTTCGTCTGCAACAATTCTGATTTTAACACCTTTTAATGCTCCATATTATTTATAAACATTGTGTTTTACAAAACATTTATTAAAACACATTACTTATGATATAAGATAAAATATTCTATATCATTTGAAAGATATCAAAATTATCTTTATAAAGGTGTAAAATTATAATTTTACAATAAAAATGATTAAAAGTTTTGACTGTTTTTGTATAATTGTTTAAGTGAAATATATGAAGCCATAAAAATTTAAAATTTACAAAAAACTTTTTTTTCATATTATTGCATTGCAAACTATCATACAAAAACAAAAAAATAATTTTTTAATTTTTTTCATTGAGGGTCAAGAAGATGGATGCCAAGATGGTGCACACATGCTTCGTTTATTATATATTATACACTGTTGAAAAGGTCTTGAAATTATCTTTCTTACGAGACATAATTTGTATTTTCTAGATGAACTATATTGACGTTATACTTGTAGGCCTAAAATTTTAAGTATGAAATTTTTTAGAAGCCCTTAAAAAATACATGTTTTGACAATTTTAGTTTTTTTATTTTTTTCATGCTATAATATCTCTAATTAACCAGAAAAAACAAAAAAATTGATTTTTTGGAAACCTTCGATTTTTAGGCCTACACGCCTAAAACAACTCTGAATATTTTGTTAATTTTTGTTTTATAAAGTGACAGTTATTTATTTTAATTTGTATTAAATGTCAGCTTAATTTTCTTTTACGTCTCAGTAAGGTTTTTATGCCTTAAATGGAGCTTTTCCTTACTTGAAAGAATAAAAACAAATAAACTTCTTTTATATTTATATTTATGAAATTTTGAAAATTTTAGAAGAACGAGTCACTTTAGTTTCTAATTTGAGCCCAAATATTTTTATATTTCGAAATGTTTCTTATTTAAGCATAGATATTAAACAGTTCACAAGCCTGTATATAGGAATTTATATAGATAAAATAAGTCTTAGAAATAAAAATGTTGAAGATTAAAAAAACTTCAATAAAAATCAATAATTTAAAAATCAGTCATTTAATTTTTTGGTCAAAAATGTTCTTAAGCTTTGTATTTACTACTTAATAATAAAAAATCAAAATAAATTTTTATACTCAAAAGTATAATAAAAATTATCAAAAAATAAAAAAAAATTTCTTCAATTTTTTGATATCAAACATATTTGAAAAGAATTTCCGATTCTAAATTGTGATGATGATCCCAACAGGATTATCATTGTTCAATCCATTGAAACAATTTTCGCTTTTGTTGGCAAACACAATGGATGAATAGGAGAGAAAAGAAACATTATCTATTCATCACGATTGCAGTGTATGGAAGAATCATATTTATATATGGAAAATCATGAGTCGCATTGTTTTATTTCATACAAAACGAGACATGAATGTGAATGAAAAGTTTTCCTCTGTTGTTTGTTTTTATTGAAATGAGTCAAGGTTTATACTTGTGGTGAATGTGTGTGAAAATAGAATTGATGTGAATTGTGTAAAGTGTAAAATAGAAAACCATTGATACTGGCAATGAAAATGAATTTGTTTTCAAGGATTAAAATGGAAAATTGTTACTTGTGGTGAATTTAATTGTTGTGAAAATTGTTTTAAAGAATTTAAAACTTTTCATGTTCAATTTTGTAAAAAAATTTAGTTCTCAAATATCAAATGATGTTGTGATTTTACATGTGTTTATATGACAAAAAGAAAAATTTGCTGCAGGTGCTCATAATTGTTATTCCCTACTAACCTTTCTTCTTTTGAATGTGTGTGGTGAGCAGTTGAGAAGTTAAAGCTTTATATAAAATTTATGATATGACAATAAGGTGGCGAGAATTTTCCTCTTTCACAAAAAGATGAGTGTGCTCGTAAAAGACTGCTGTTAAGTAAAAATTAAAGTTTCATTGTCTTTTCAACCAAGAAAGTTTCATGAAGCGCGGTACATTAAAAAATAATGTGGTGTTGCATGGAAAATGGAGGAATTTTTCACGCCTGGTAAAGTCTTTTTCCTCTCACTCCAATACTATCTGCCAGCTGAACATGAAATTAAATCTCTCTTGCGAACGTTCATCGCGGTTGTGAACATTGCCCTCTTTCTACTCTCCCCTCATGCCACAACTTTGTGCTGAAGTAGGATAAAAATTATACACTAGCTTTTTCAAAAATTCATGACTACAGCATGAAAATTAATTAAATTCATTACAGATTTTTTTCTGTCTTTTTTCTTGATGTTGTGTTATAAGGCTTGAAAATTGAAATTTCGTAACAAAAAAATATTGTTTTAAAGATTCTAAAAAATATTTTAAAATTTGAATAGAGAAGTTTTACAAAAAATTTGAAATTTCTCGTCGCAAGTATAAAGTAATATTCTTACAAGATTTCATAAAGTTTTCTATCCAAAAAATCAATTAATAAAAATTCTTATGATTTTTTGTGACTTTTAGATAAATAAATGAATGACTTTTAAAGATATGAGTTGATGGTTTGTAGCTTTTGACTATTTTTTTCAGTAGATTTCTGCTATTGGCTATTAACTAGTGGTTTAACAATTCTTTAAATCATATTAAATCGATTATTAAACTCTTTTTTATTTCTTAAAGTAGGGTTTTTCAAAAACAGTGGTTTTCGAAAACAGCTGTTACTGTTTTTAAATTTCAAAAAAACAGCTGATAACAGCTGTTTTTACTG
>JACWBX010004205.1:88566-102044 GCA_014622435.1 Polypedilum pembai
TTCATGAAAAGAGAAAAAGGGAGAATATTAATATTCACAAAAAGTGGAATTTTCGTTAAAATCTGTTTTTTAATTACTAAAGAAATTCTTTTTTAAAGAAAAATTAATATTTTTTATGGTAAACTTCGTTTATTTAAAATTTTTGAAAAAATTATTTTGTAAATCTATTTTAGAAATAAAAGTTTCAGTTTATAAAAGTGATGTCAAGCCTGTGTGTTCCGACATACTAGTGTGTCGCGGCGAAGGTCTAAATACCTGGCGAAAAAATATTGAAAATAACAAATCAACTGTCGTTTTTTCTTGAACTTAACTTTTTGTAATTTTAAATAATAAAAAATATTTTAATGTGTCGCCAGAAAAATTATTTTGGTCAAAATGTGTCGTGGCTCAGAAAAGGATCGAAACCACTGGTTTATAAAATGAAAATGAGTAAATTTAAAGAAAATAGTGTTTATAAAGAACAATTTTGAAAATTTTTGACTAATGTTGATAATTTTTTTAGCTTCATCATCACGGAATTTTTAAATTTTATAAATCTGTTAAATTTCAAAATGTAAATGATCGTTAAAGTTAAATTTCCTAGAAATAATTAATTTATAACTGTGAAAATAATTAAAGTTAGTAAAAGAGTTATTAATAAATATACTTCAAAAGTTTAGTGTCATTATATTTAAAATTAACGATAAATTGATTAAAGATCAAATAAAGGAAAAAATTTCGCTGTGTTTCACATCAATATTGATTAAAAAATATTTTTCCACTCTCAGTAAATCACCAACATTAATTAAATTCTTTTTTCTTCTTTCATTCACAATTTTTTTGTACCACAGAGTATCAATTTCATAAATTAACTCTCAGCAAACTGAAACATAATAGCATTGCATAGTTCGAATATCATTGCAATTTTCATGATGAATATTCTCTAGTTTTCTCTCTTTTTGCCCATTATATAAAATTTACATACATTTAAAACATCTCCGCCTTTCAGATGTTTTTTCTTTTACTTTTAGCTGGTAAAATCAGAATCAGAAACAGTCGCACAAAAACACAATTTTCAAATGTACATGTCGAGTGAGTGAGCCAACCACAATAAATTGTAATTTTATTCAACTCTATTTTCGAGTATCAAACCTCATTTATGATGAAAATGTGTTAGTTTCACTCATATACAGAACTTGTCATTTCAAATTTTCAATTTTATAATTATTTCATGTGCTATGATGTTGGATGTTGACCATTTTTCTCTCTCTCACTCTCCATCCAGATTCATGTTTTTGCATTTATTTATTGCCTTCTGCATTGTGCTTTTGTTATTTTGAACGGAAGTCATGAATGTGTGTGTGTGTGTTTGTGATTTGTAATTGAAAATGTTCTCTGTATTGTAAGGTAAACTGCAACTGTGGTTTTTAAATGACTCTCAATGTGTCTCTAGTGCGATGAAAATCTTTCTATCGTAAAAATTCTTCAATACACAGCTTCACCCACAGGACATTTATCTATCTGTCTACAGCAATGTGTGTGACATGTGACTCGATTCCAATGAATGGCTAAACAAATATTTGGTCACATAAAAAGTTAATTTAATTTTCACTCTTCTCTTTATTGATTTTGCACTTCTTCTTCCTGAAAGGATCTCTTGAAAAATCATTAATTTAATTAAGGGACAGAAATTTTTAATTTCATTAAAGGAAGGAAAAAGGAAGAAATTTTATTAAGAGCAATTCTTAAACTTTGTTAAATTTTAAGTTTTTACTACTGTGAAAAAATTTACCTTTTAAATTAATTTTTAAAAGTATTAAAGAAGTCGAATAACTCTGAAAAGAACTCTAAAAATATTAAAGAACTTTGGACTTGAACTTGAGATAAAACATTTTACAGTCTCTCTGTCCTATTGAAAAGCTTCATTGCTTTATTGTTTCAAATTAAAAATTACTTTAAGCAGTTTGAGAATCACTTACAAAAATATCATAGTTGAATACACAAGATTGAGATTTATGATAATGAAAAATTTTCTCAACCCTGACACAACAAAAAAATTTTCTCTTCCTTTTACACTAAAGCACACACATGCTGCGGTGAATCGTGAATAAATTGTTATATTTTCGATTCATGCACATGTGAAAACTTCTCGCTTAAATTTTTTGCTACAATCTATTTGATTGTGCTTGAATATCGAGAGTGTAGGAGTAAAAACAGCATGTTGCAAAGTGGCTTTGGGAATAGGAGAACATTTACAATGTTGTCGATTGTCCAACAATGAAAGCAAGCAAAAAGAATAAAGTTTTTTGGTGAAACACACTAAAACCCATTTTCTATCTTTTCATGCAACACATTTTTTCTATAATATAATTTTTTGTCTTAACTTTTCCTTACAGATGACGGTGATGTGATAACTAAAGTATCGTATGTGTACGGCAAACAAAAAAAACTAATAATCAAATCGATATTTTCAACTTTTTATGTGTACGTTGCTGCTTAAAGTGGCAGACTTTATGTATCATCAATCAACTAAAGTGGAGTGAGAACCGACACAACAACAGCAGCATTGGAAAATCACAAAAATAGAGATAAATTGAGGATTTACCTAAATATTTGAATAATTAATTAAACAGCAAGCAATTATCGCTCTGAATGTGAAACGTTTCAGACATGATGATACAATCGAGGTGTAAATTTAAATTAAAGCGATTTAGGTGTAGATTAGGAAAGGAGATAGCAACATGCTTAACCTATACGACACTTGTTTTAGGATTAGTATTTATGCAATATGATTATGGTGAGTTTGTCATGTGATTTTTTCCAAAATGAATAGAATTTTTATGTTGTTGAAATTATTGTATTTATTGAGTGTATCGTACAGAACTTTCTAGCAAAAATTCAACTTTGAAATCGATGAAGTTTTACTTATATAGTACTGGTAAATTCCACAGAATTTTTACCATTTTTAGGTCAAGTAATAACAATTTAACTCAAATTAAGCTTAAATCAAATTGTGAAAATAAAAAATCATATCTTGTTTATCGTTCAAAAATTATTTAATTCGTTTTTCCTAAAAAAGTAAGCCTGTCTTATTCACAAAATACAAAAATCTCTAAAAAACTTAAAAAATTGATGAAATCACTGGCCCGGATCAGTTGACTTTAGCGTATTTTTGTTGCCCAGATCAGTGACATTGCCGATTACAAAATAAAAGAATTATTTGTGATTTTAATTTGTTTTATTAGTTCACAGTGGCCTGAAAAAATTCAAATCACCAGAAATAATTAAGTTCTGCCTTACTTTCCGATTTCGATTTAAACAAAACTAATTTGTTTCAATAAATAAAACAAACTGTTTTCTGTACAAAAATGTGTTAAAAATTTAAGTTGAAACTAACGGTCAAATCAAATTCAAATTGAAAAAGGCACAAAAAAATGCGTCGATGAAAAAAAATTTAGTAGTCGAGAAAAAATTTTTTATTTACAATTTTCAATATGGAAATTTTGATTCGCAATTTTTCAACTAATGCAATCATTGATAGCTTTCTAACTAAGCGATAAGCCAGTAAGTCGACAGCACAAATCAAAAGCAAAAAACCGTAAGTCTCTAACTATTATAATTTTCGAGATCTCGAAACAGCCGGGATACAGTCGAACAGTCAGCCGAACAAAGTGAAATTATAAGCTACATTTTGTATACACAAATGCGCTAAAAACGAACTAAAGTGCAAAAAATGTAAGGCAACTCGTTAAAAATCTTCGTAAAATATTCTACTTTTTATATATTTTTCATTTTTCAAAATTTTGGTCACCATTCATAAATTTCGTTAATATTCTTTTATTTCCAAAATGAAGCAGACAAAAATTTTTACGTGATGTGAAAAAGTTACAATCATTTCATTGAATCTATTGTCAACAATTTCTTTTCTATTTTCTTAAAGTGACCCTCAAACATTCCATACACATGTCTCCCTTTTCACCTTCTTTTATTCAATTTCAATGTAAGAATTCTATTCTGTATCATAAAAAATTCCTTTTCGTATGGCTATCAAGTGGCACACTCGCATAAAAAAGTGAGAAAAGTCTATTTACAGAAGCACACTTAATCCTGAGCACGTTATGATGCTATTTAAACGAACGCTTATGGAATAATATGCGTAACAAATGGCTTATACTTTTCCTCTTCTTTTTGTATATTTTTATATGAAAAAGTGAGAAAATGTAACCTTTTTGGAATCGCTTTTATATTGACTTAGGATTTCCATTTTTTATTGAGTAAATACATAATGAAGGCCAGTGCTTGTAAAATTATGGATCATCCTTGTAAGGACTGAAGTTTGAGTGGGAGTAATATTTATGAATAATATTTTTCTTTGCTTTCATATAAAAACTGTTTGATAAGGAAAAGGATTCAGAATTTGATTCATTTTTATTAGGAAAATGTTGAATGAATTGATTGAAAAATTAAATGACAGAATATAAATGATTTTAACAAAAACATTTAGGCAATTTGTATTCAAATTTTACTAAATCAATTGAAAGAGTCTTTAGGTTGTTGTTTTCTAGTTTTTTTCGTTGAAATTGAATTAGATGTGACTTAAATGTCAAACAGTTTCGGACTTTAGATAATACTTACTTAAGATGAAATTTTTGAAAACATGTTAACATTTTTAAAGAAATATAAAATTAAATTCGTATTTTATAAGTTTTGATGAGAAGTTTAGCATTTATTAGGATTTTATATATCTTAAAAAATTTAATATATTTAATCCAATGAATTTATTTTCTATTTTCTAATAATCATTTATTGCTTGCATTAATTGTTCTTCTTATATCTCTCTAAGGATAGAAATTCTTTTATTCAAATAAACAATTTTTTATTAAATTAAGAAAACATTTATTTGCCTTTTAAATTCACATCTTTTTGCATACATCCAAAAATCTTATATGTCGGTTACTTTTTTTTTGATCTAAATAATTAATTTTTTTTTTGCAATTTTTCCTAGAAATTATCAAGAGACATAAGAAGAAGTAAAAACATTTACTCATAAAAAATTCATTAGAGAGTAGTGAAAGTTAATTATGTTTCACATTACTTGACATTCATTCTATTAAAATGTTAAAATAAAGAAAAAAGAAGAAGAAAAAAACTTAAGCTTCTTCTGTTTTTCACCACGAATTAATTCAGTAATTTGTCAACTCTCTGACTTTCATCAGCTTCTTCTTTTTCTCACCTTTCTTACTTGTCATCTTGATTAAAGGAAAAAGAGAAAGAGGAAATTCATTTCTCTTTAAGAAAGGAAGCAATTTTCACGTTTTCTCTTGAAGCTTTATTTAATTTTCTTCCTCTTATTCAGTCCTTGAATTTTTTATGACAGAAATGCCTTTATGTGTTCCTTCTTCCTTTCTCTCCCTCTTTCAATTACATTTTCATGCGTATATCAAAACAATCGACTTATCACGTATGAGAGTTACTGTTACAATAACACACCCATGTATGCTTCTTTTGTATGCACGAGGTGTTTCAGAGCGACAATAAAACCATTAGATAAATTTCGAGTCGTGATTTTTTTGCTCCTTCTTTTCTTTTCTAGTGTCAGCATTCGAGCCTGATTTTGTCTTTCCACTTGAGAACGTCACAATCGCACAAGGACGCGATGCAACTTTTACATGTGTAGTCAATAATTTAGGAGGTTATAGGGTGAGTGGTGAATCCGGCAGCCCAGCTAGGGTACGTATCACTTTTTCCAATGCATGTTTACAATATTGAAATCACTTTGCACTATAATCAATATTAACTCACAAGAACTTTTCTAACAGAGCACCAGAGCACCTATTTTAAATATCTAATAAATTCGCACCGAATCGTACTTTTTTTTGTTGTTGAATGTAAGCAACAATGAGCACCAATAGATAGCGATTTGCACCAATATATAATTGAAATTATTGAGCACCAATTTTGTATTTATAATGCACCAAATGTAGATTTTTTACAAAACTGCACCACAATTTGATGTCTTTTAATTTTACAAAAATTCAAGATTTGAATATCATTGAGAAAATTTCAAAAATTCAATTGAAATATTCTCAAAAAATTTATCAACATTTGAATTTGCAAATTCAAAACTTGATTAAAAATATAAAAACTTTAAAAATTTTATCCCTAACAAAAAATCTGTGCTCAAAAATCATGAAAAAAAACTTAAATTCGGCGCCAAATTTACACATAAAAAATTTAATCAAAAAACCCCACTGCTCAAAAAAATTAATCTTCATTGAAGAATAAAAAAATCCACTGAGTCATCGTAAGTTGAATGCTGTATAGCACACAAAAAAGCAATTATCTGCCATCAAAAGTGCTGCTTTCCCCCTTTTTCTTTATACTCGCGATGAATATGGAATTTATTGTGATACACAATTTTTAAATCTTTTTCATACTTTGCATGTGAAGTGCTTTGTCAAAAAAAAAAAAATTATTGACAATGGGATTGGTTTATCAATGATAGTTTTTTTTCTCTCTTCAAACATTAAAAAGTTTCATTTCATTAATTAAAGCTGGAATTTTTTTTTTAATTTTTTCGCTTTTGTTACTCACAAAAAAACCAATGTTTGACGTTGATATTAAAAAATTAAAATTCATCATTCTTTCTATAGCTATACCCAGCTATATGGCGTCGAGCTATCAATGAAATGTCGAAAAGAGGAAAAATACTTTTTTGTATGTGAAGCTTCACAAAAGAATGATGATCAGAATGTTGTTAACTAAAAGGTTTTTGGTGGGAGAAAATGAATGAAAATTGCTGCTTGTTGTTGATAGTACTTTCGACAGGTTGATGTTTTTGAAGTTGAAATTTTTTCCATGTGGATTTAAAGCAATTAGTTCTGTCTAGGGTAAATCATTTGATTTTGGCCCATTTTTAGTTTACATTTATCAAATGTATGAAAATTGCAAATTATTTATCTTTTAATATATGAAACGTAATGATTAAGCATTTATCTGCTTCGTTATTAATCACTGAACATATTATACACATTTATTCTTATTATATTTCGTCATATTTTAGTCAATAACCCAATATTTAAAGGTTTTTGACATTGTGATGTATGTTTAAATAGTATAGAAAAGCTCTATTTTTATGTAATAATTACATTCATTGAGTAAATTCATATATTAAAAGAAATTTTTAACTTTTTATGTTGTTGTCTAACCAAAGTGGCCCAAAACTAAATTATTTACCCTATAACTTTTTTCATCTTGGAAAATTTTAAGAATGTTCAAAGTTTTTTCAATTAATTTGAAAGTAACTGCCATTTGAAATTTGGATTTCAATTTGTAAAATTTAAAAAAAAAACTTGAAAATTTATATTTTGATAGAATTTGAAAATATAGAAAATTTGAATTGAAATTGAAGTTTTTATTGATTTTACTTACGTTTGAAGTTGAAAATAAATTATTTCTTTTAAAAACATCAAAAAGCCAAGTGTTTGATACCTAAAAGAAAAAAACAATCAAACAAAGTTTAATTTCCTTTGAAAATTGCTGCAAAACTTCGACATAATTGACTGACAACTTATTTTTGAGTCCACATGTTGTTGTCATAAAAAGAGGAATGAAATCATTTTGAAAGGGGTAAAACAGTATTTTTGATGACAGCAAAAACAATTCTAATGTCTAAATTAGATTAACACTTTTCAAAATATTTTTGTTTTTACTTTTCACTTAAGTTGATTGTTTTGAATTTGCATGTCACTGTTCAGTCATTTTTAACGGTTGATTAATGCCTTCTCTCACATTCTCTCATCATGTCAACAGTCGTACAACATGGACATTCTATCGATTCAAACTAAAAACAGTTGTGTGATGAAGAGAGTGAGCATTGGCAGTTGTATCAGCACTATAATCGTTTTTCAATTAGCTATTTGTATTTAGAATTTCTGTAGCTCAATGTATACGCACCAAACAATTTTAATTAACTTTTGATTGTTGTAAAATAATTATTCAGACATTTTCACCAAATGCATTTGGCTAAATTTGGAAAATTGAATTTTGGAAAATTATTTTATCATTTTAGCAATTTGTGAGTGATTTTGAGAGTTGCTAATGATATTGTGGATTGAATATTGAAAAAACTTTTATTTTCTGTAAAAAACTGTTTATTTATTCAGACACAATTGTTTTTTATATTTATCTCAAACTTGTGTTTTGCTGGCAACAGTAAGTTCTGTTTTCTTTAACCATGGTTGACTCCAAATTGACACAACAAGCTCATATTGTTCTTCTTCTTGAACTTCTTCAAAGATTCCAGTTATTGTATATTTCACTCCAGAAACAACTTGTGAAGTTATTTTTGTGATTTTGACCAATTCCCAGCAACCATTGAGTTGACAAATGTTGTCTTCAAGAAGTTTTTTGACTTCTTTCTTAGTAGCTTTATCAGTTACTTCAAATTCTCCTCCTATTAATATAATTATTTAATTTTCATAACTAAAAAGCTAAAATTTTGCTTACCAGGAACACCACCGACTGCTAAAACAATTGCAATGCAAGCCAAGAAAAAGACACAAGCAATTTTCATTTTTCACTTCTTTTTATATTCAAGTCAAGACTAAGACTAAATAATCTTTGGTAAATTTAAAGTGAATTTTATTTCTCTTTATCTCTCAAAGCTGTTTGAATAAAAAATATTTAAACAAGTGTTCACACAGAAATTTATCATGTGATAGTTTTTTGTATGTATTTTAAAAAGAATTGAAGTAGCGTTTGAGGAAATAAAATTTATAAAACTGATTAGTTTGGCTTCAATTAATTTTGATAATAGTTAAACTTCACCACCAGATAAATCCGAAAACTTTCACAGAATTTCTAACGGTATTCAATTAATTTTTTTTTTCAAATAAACTTGTGAATTCATAATTTAGGGATTGAAATTTTACTTGAGGGGATAGAAACTGAGGCAAAAAGGACAAAATTTTTGGGAAATGATTTGAATTTTTCAAAATTCAAATTATCACTTTTACTGTTTGATATACCAGAATTATAAAATGACACGAAATATTAAAAATTTAAAAATTCAATCCCAATAATCTACTTTCAATTAATTAGCAGCAACTACAATCAACTCACAACAAAACTCATGAATAATTGAATAAACATTTAATGAACTTCCTCATTCATGTACGTGTGATAAACACAAAATTTCATTATTCACAAATTGAAAGCAAATAGTTTTAATGTGGCTTCTTTAAATTTATTCAAATTTTAACATATGTAAAATTAAAGAGGTAAAAAATTTTGAAAATTGAATTGTTATTCGGCATTTTTGGTGTTTTGCTAATTTGCAGCTGTTTCTGCATAACATCAATGATCACACAAAACCCAAGCGAATGTTCAATGTTTATTCAATAATTAATCATAGCTAATTAATGTGGAATGTGTGGCAACGAGTGTGTGCTGCAGACTCACTGCTGCCTAGTATGAGTGAAAGTGTGGATGAGTTTGCACATGCAGGAATCATTACTGGTTATCATTTTGCAAACATATTTCTCTGATTGTCGAAAATTTCCGCACATTTTCATTTAATTTAATCTCTCTCTTGCTGCTTTTACATTGCATGCTGCCTGCATATATTTTTTATGCACCAAAATTTAATGAAAATTCTAGAAAAGAGTCATGAAAAAAATAATTTCGAAGCATTTTTTCATGAATTTTTTCTACCAAAAATTCATAAACCACATTAAGCTAATATCTTATCTGTGTCATTTAGGTCGCCTGGATCAAAAGTGATGCAAAGTACGTATTTTAATTTTTACTCTTTATTTAATTTATAATTAAATCATTAATCTAAAATTTGTAAACTAATTATTTAATTGCATGCTGCTTGCAAATTCAGAGTAAGTAAAAAAAAGTGTTTTATAAATTATTTAAAATCAAGGAATGAAATCAAATGCGATTCAAGGAAGAAATTGCGAAAATTAGCTTTTTCTTCATTCCTTGATTTTAATAAATATAAAGTAACATCAATTGATGAGACAAATTTTGTTTTATTTATGAGAGCATAACTCAAATGAAGTATAATTTAAAATTATTTGTTCTTGAGTGATGTTTTATCTATTTTTATTAATCTTAAATCTTTTAGCAGAAAATAAACATAAAATTTTCTTCTTAAAGGCAATTTTGGCGATTCATGAGCATGTCATCACCAATAATGGACGTCTATCTGTTACTCATAATGATTTCAACACATGGACGCTGGTAAAATCTGATTAAAAATTTATTGATTTAAATTTTAAAAATACGTTATAATTTTAATTTGAAAAAATTTGTCAAAAATTTCTTCAGCTGATAAAAAATGTCAAAATGGAAGACAGAGGCAGTTATATGTGTCAAGTGAATACAGATCCAATGAAAATGCAAACTGCGTATTTAGAAGTAGTAATACCACCAGATATAATTTATGAAGAAACATCTGGAGGTAAAATATTAATACCATAGAAAAACATTCGTTAATCAAATTTGAAATTTTTAACTTTAAATTTTTTTTAAATCTAGACATGATGGTACCAGAAGGAGGTGGAGCTAAATTAGTTTGTAAAGCACGCGGTTATCCAAAGCCAAAAATAACGTGGAAACGAGAAGATGGACGGGAAATTATTGCCAGAAATGGTCCACATGGCAAAACTAAATGTAAGAAATTTTCAAATTTTATAAAAAATAATTTTCAATAATTTTATTTCATTTAGCATTAAATGTAGAAGGAGAAACTTTATCATTAACAAAAATAACAAGATCAGAAATGGGAGCATATTTGTGTATAGGTAAAAACTAATTTTCATAAATTTAAAATCTCAAAATAATTTTCTATCAATTTGTAAACAGCTTCAAATGGTGTTCCACCCAGTGTATCAAAAAGAATGAAAGTTCAAGTACATTGTAAGTATAAAAAGGTCAAAAAACTTTATTATTATAGTTCTAAATGTAATTGACTACAAATTACTTCCAACTCATTCCATTTTGACCTATTCACATAAATTTCATCGTTTAGACAATGAAAAGTGATAATTTACCCTCACCTAACAATTGTTGAAAGAAAAACAAAGCCTCAGGTCTTGTTGCGACACAAAAGAAAATTATTTTTCTCCCTCTATACATGCTTTCTATATGGAAATGAAAACAAGTCCTTTAAAATTCATTACTGAGGAAATTTTTGTTAATTTTCATAAACTTTTTTGTTTTTTGCTGCATAAAATTCACTTCATTTAGTAATGATGATAATTTTATTATTGTATTATTGTCAGCATGTTTTTAAAGGAGTGAGAAATGTAAAAGGGTGCTGATTATGATGATAATTGCTAAAATATTGTGTCTACAAGAGAATAAGAGAAAAAGTTATGATATGCTCATTTAATTATGGTTATTACAAAACTCAATGAATGTGTGAGGGTTTTGAAATTTAAATTAGTTTTTATGTGATAGACAGAGAAAGTTTTTAATTGAGAAGACGAAGCAAAAGTTTATCATTTATGGTTGTTTTTAAGCTAATTGCGAAAATATTTTAATTGATTTGAATGATAATTTTCTTATTACACAATATTGATATCAAATCAAATTTTGATCAAGTGACAAGCTTAAATTACTTAGATTATTATTGATTGAATGTGCCATTATTTAGTTGTTGAAAAATATGTAAACTGAGTGATGGATGAGAATCTTTAAAGTACTAAATCTTTTTACCTAACAGAATCATCTCTTGGGGATGTAAAATCAAATTTCAATTAATAACTGTATTTCTCTGTATGTGTTTGCAATCAACAAGGTTTATTATTGAATATAAAAAAATAACTAATGAATATTAACTGCTGTTCGCGTTTAGTGAAAATTGAAATTTAATTGCCTGCGTTGTGTGCTCGATGAAGATTTGGGAGAATGAGTTGGAAGGGTGATGATGATGAACCATTGATTTATTCATTGTTCTCTCGCACATATATGTATAAATTCAAATCGGATTATGACTGATGATGATACTCATGGGTAATTTTTACTCTTTTCATTTTTTCATCACTGTTGCTGTCGTTGCTGTGCATATACAATAGTTCATCCACTGATACAGGTAAACGACGTTTGTTTGTTTCAATTAATCTTTATTGATTCACTTTTGTATTTCATAGGTGCCTAACCAGCTAGTTGGCGCTCCACTTAACACAGATGTGACGTTAATTTGCAATGTTGAAGCGTCTCCAAAAGCCATCAATTATTGGCAACGTGAAAATGGTAAACTAATTGTGTAAAAAATTTTTTGTGCATTTCTTTTCCTGCTCTTTTGATTTACTGTACATGAAATTCTGTTTTTTATTGAATTCAGGCGAAATGATAATAACAAATGATCGCTTTCAAATGACTGAATCAGAAAATTCAATGTATGCTGTGCAGATGGTCTTGGTCATTCGTAAATTACAAAAGTCCGATATGGGCGGTTACAAATGCATCTCGAAAAATAGCATTGGTGATGCAGAGGGCACAATTAGACTCTATGGTGAGTTTTCTTTTCATGTTAACAAAATCAAAATTTGTTGCGTAAACATAAGCTTGTTCTGCATTATTCAGCATAAAAATGTTTTTTGTCCCATTTTCATGTTTGTAGAATTACATAAAATCTCGTTATGACAGTACTTTGACCCTTTTTTTAACTAACTCTCAGGGTTCAAAAATCAATTTTTATTTTTCCTCTCATGGCACCACACTTATGCAGATGAAACTATTTAGATATAAAAAGAGAAACTTTTTTTTCTTTTACTACCGCAATTTACATGATAATATTTTCTGTATAAGCATGAAAATGAAATGTTTTCAATTTTTTCTTTTCCTACTGCAAATGTTGTTGTTGAAAATGATAAGGAAAAATTTTTTAGCATAATCTTTCTACTTAAAATACAGTTTGCCTTGTGTTAATAACTATTTAAAAACTAAGATAAATACTTAACTTTAAGTTCAAATTAAATTTTTTATTAAGATCAACATTTTATAAAAAGATTCAAAAATATAAAAAATTAAGATCACTTATAAAATGCTTGGTAGTTTCATTCGTAAAACGAAGAATATCGAAATCGATTCGATATTCTTGGGGTATGCAACTATGATTTCTATGTTTATTTGAAATTCAAAAGTTCTGTTTTATTTCACCTATTTAAATTACTTTCATGCTTTTTTATTTTACTCAAAATATAATAAATACTCAATATCTAACATCATACTGTTATCTTTTTGTTATATAAACGTTAAAATGAGTGATTAAAAACTTAAAACTTTTCAGTAAACAAAAACACTGAAAATCACAACTTTTTTTCTTATTTTCAAACAATATTTTTGATGAAACAAATTTTAATTTTTCACAAAGAAAGACATTTAGATTGATAGCTTGTTTCATTTTATAGCTTTTGCATCAATTTGGTTGTTTAAAACAATGTATAAAGCTTTAAATTTAACTTAATAGAAAAATAATAATT
>JACWBX010004205.1:102064-115746 GCA_014622435.1 Polypedilum pembai
AATACTCAATATCTAACATCATACTGTTATCTTTTTGTTATATAAACGTTAAAATGAGTGATTAAAAACTTAAAACTTTTCAGTAAACAAAAACACTGAAAATCACAACTTTTTTTCTTATTTTCAAAGTTGGAAAAAACAGAATCTGTATACAGAATCTGTTACAGATTTTTACAGAATCTGCACTGTAACAGGAAAATCTGTTTACAGATTACAGATTTTTTTCTGTTTACAGATACAATCTGCATGCAGATAAAATCTGTTTGCAGATGAAATCTGTTTACAGATTACAGATTTTTTTCTGTTTACAGATAAAATCTGCATGCAGAAAAAATCTGTTTACAGATTGCAGATTTTTGATATGTATAGAATGATGACATTGCAATTCTTTAAACTTGTTCTAACAAATTGTTGAACCTTAAAAGCAAGATGCGACTGAAATGGTTATTTAATATGAGAAAAGGTTATTAACAAATCCTCTTAATTAGAATGGAGTAGAGTAGATTAAAAACTGGTACAACAGTCAGTGGTAAAGATTATGAAAAGAAAAGTTTAATTGAACAAACGGTAAAAGAAGATGAATATTATTGATTTTTGATTAATATGAGTTTCGGCAAATTGTCATATGCATAACCTCGATCTACGAATTTAGTCGAATTTTATCGTCGTCTGTCATTAATAGCTTTTCATTCACGTTAACTTTTATGAAAACGAGTGAAGTGATGGATAATAAAACTGAGCTAATACTTTATTTGAATTTGAAAACTTGTTGAAGTCACTTTCAGGACTATTAAAGGGTTTAGTATAAATTTCAACTAGATCATATTCAAAAATTTTCATATACACTTTTTGAATATTTTTTTTATCTGCAATTCTTGATTTGATGGAATTTCATGAATTAGAAGATGAAGCAATTGTCTCAATGTGAGATTTCTCAGAAATGAAACGAAATATTTATTCAAATTCAATATTCAATGCTTTTTATTATATTTTTTTCATTTTTCAAACAGTTCTTACAAATAAAAAATTCAATTTTTTACTTAAATTTAATTGTAGTTAGATATTGTGCATAAGATTTAAAAAAATTTGATTTTTTCTAATAGATCGATGTTATGTTTGACAACAAAGATAGAATTAAGCACTTCGTCACTTAGCCGTGTACGTAGGTGATTGTAAATCAAAGCGAATGACGAGAAATCTCTTTCAGTTTTGACTTGAGTAAAACATTGGCCAAAAACTACTTGCAAAACGGGATATAGATCACGATAATTTGGATCATCGCGCTTTGCATGCCAAAATTTAAGAATGTCAAAATTTTCAGATAATCTCACGCGTTGTTCACTATAAATGAATTTATTAATTTGATGTTTGATATCATATTCAACCTGTCGATACTCAATTTGTGATCCACCACTAAGAAATACTTGTAAATTAAAATCTTCATCAATTTGATTAACTATTGGAATAGATGCATCTTGAGCTATAGGAGATTCTTCAGTTCCTGTTATTTCAACGTTGGCATGGATTTTTGAATGAACTTTTATTATGTTATTAATACCTTTGTTTTTAACGGTTTCATTGAAAATTTCGTTCTCAGTATTCCATGTGAATCTAGGATCAAGAATAAGTGATGCACACAATGCCTCTGATGGAAAAAATTTCTTAAATCTCTCATTCGTTGATGCCACGAGTTTTGTAGACAAATTAAATGAACCAGCTTGAATTCGTTCCAATTGTAATTTCATTTTAAGCCAACGAAGAATAAAATCGCTTGCAGTGTATCGTTCACTCTGAAAATCTTTCATCGCTAAGTGCACAGGACGGAAAGTTTCATAGTATTCTGTGATAAACGACCAAACATCGCGAGAAAGTTTCAATTTATCAGTTCTGATCTGAGAAAATGCTACCTTTTGTTCTTCGAACTTTTCAATCATTAAAAATGTCGAGTCCCATCTTGGACCGATATCGAGACATGGCTTTTTCAAATCACGGAAGTTTTCGATATATTGAATCTTTTTTGATTCTTTTACAAATGCCCGAATTTTTTGTAAGGTGGGTTCAAAGTCTTTAGTAACATCCTTAGCTGCGAGCTGTAAAACATGAGCTCCACAGTTTCCCTTTGAGCAAAATGGTCCCAGTCCCTTTTCAATATTGATAATTGTGTTAAAATCTATATGCTCGGCCTCATCAATTTCTAATGGCAATGACTCGTCTTCTTCATCAATGAATTCATTAATATTAAGCTCTTCATGTGTGTTGAAAAAACTTGAATAAATTTCAAGTTCCCGTTGAGCTGCAATGATATTTTCTTGTGCTTTGATCATATTTTTTCCGCCATCTGTGCAGCAACTGTAGATGTCATCTAGAGGCTTATCAATTTTATTTAACAAATCAGTAACTTGTGAAGCAAGTACATCTCCATATTGTCGACCGTGTTGTGTGATGATTCCAAGAGTTCTTTCTTTTACTTCACCTTTAAGAAGATAGCGCATATGTGTTGAAAATACACTTCTACCATATTTTGTTGCACTGTCGAATCCAAGAGATGGAAATTTGTCTTTTACCTCTTCTGATATGAGTTTGTAGATTTGTTGACTAGCATTGATGATAAACTGTGTAAAAGTTCGTTGGTTGATGCAAATATTAAAGCTTTCACAAATATGTTTATTGTGAGGCATATTCATTATATCCTCTATTGATGATAAAGCATGATTGTGCATCAAAATCAATTTGATGTGATTTTGAATAAATTGATTAACATCAATTTCTAATTTGATCTTTTTAGTTGGTTGCGAATTAAGGGTACCTGGATCTTCATTAGAAACATTATTTTGTGACTTTTCTTTTGCTTTTAATCTAATGGAATAAGCTATTTCTTGATATTTGGCCAACAGATGATCTTTTTTGTTGCTAATTGATCCACAGAGATTCTTTTCACACAAATTACAACGAATTTTTTTTGGCGCGACCGTTTCGAAATAAGAATTTACTTTCACTATAATTTCCTTTTGACTTAATGACGACATTGTTCAATATTGCTAATGAAAAACTTTTTAATGAAATTGTGAGCTATTAAACTTTTAAAAAGATTTAAATTTACTTACCAAAAAACTAGCGTGCTTTAAAAATTCGTAGTATTTTCCATTAAAAAACTATGAGTATTTTTAAAAAAATTATAGTTAAAAATTCGCGATTCACTTTGTTCATCGATTTATTCAGGAATCGTATAATTTTTATTGATGAATTATATACAATATAAAGCTGTTTTTAAGAGTGATATTTGAAAAAAAAATATTGGTAGTGACCTCTCTTTAGTTTTCTCTTAAAAAGATTTGTTTCAAAAAGATATAGAACATCAAAATAAAAAAACATAGTATATAAAGAATCAATCTTATACAAAATTGTAATTTCATTTTTATTCTGCAAGCTTTATATTTCCATAAAAATGAATAACTTTTATTTGCTTGATAATATTAGCATAGCTTTCCCAGATGATAATTTTGTGACATTTAACCACACTTTAAATAGTTTAAATTCAACAATGGGGATGAGCTCAAAAATTATTTACGTTTAAATAATTAAGAACATTTTACAAATGAATATGGAATATTAAGACATCTTAAATTTTTCGGAAAAATTTCAATTACAACTCTTATTTAAGTTGTCTCAAGTCCCATCATCGCTTCACAAAATATTCCAAATCAGTTGTATGAGCTGCCCTGTAGGAAGAAAATTCGAGGAGTTTTTGAAAGGTTTGGAATCCATCCCAGAATGAGAACAGAAGTCAAACTTTTTATTGGAGGTTATGGAAACAACAGAAACAGATGTTGATCTTTATGCTTTGATTTCATATGACATTTTGTACTTCGATATTGCCAACGGCAAACAACTTAACCTGATAGAAATAAAAAAATTTTCTTTGAAAAAAGTCCATTCAAATGAATACAATTATATAATTATAACTCAAATACCAATTACTTGGTGAATTTGTAAAACAATAATTTAATTTTGTAAAAATTTATTTGTTTGAAATCAATTTTCAAACTTTTGTTTATTTAATATTCTGTACATATCAAAAATCTGTAATCTATAAACAGATTTTATCTGCATGCAGATTCTATTTGTAAATAGAAAAAATCTGTAATCTGTAAACAGATTTTATCTGCATGCAGATTCTATCTGTAAACAGAAAAAAATCTGTAATCTGTAAACAGAATTTTACAGATTTCCAACCCTGTTTCAAACAATATTTTTGATGAAACAAATTTTAATTTTTCACAAAGAAAGACATCTAGATTGATAGCTTGTTTCATTTTATAGCTTTTGCATCAATTTGGTTGTTTAAAACAATGTATAAAGCTTTAAATTTAACTTTCGCATTTTTCGAAGGGGTGTGAAAACGTCGAAATTTCATTGAAAAATTTCAAATTTTTCGATGTTTCAACCGCCACTTTTACGAATGAAACCACCAAGATAAAATGTTAATTTAAAAATTTAGATTTCTGTTCAAAAATTATTTTTTAGATTAAGCTCATGAATTAAATGCATGAAAAAATGCAACAATTTCAATTTCATCAATCCTAACACAAGCATAAAAATTAGCTTTGTTTAAAAATTATTGTAAATGCGTTTTCAGTACTTTAATAATATTGAGTATTGCTGGTTTTTAATCTTTTTGTTGATGATTGTATCACTTTTCTTCTTAAAAATCAACAAAAAATTTATCTTCAATTTTAAATAAAATTCTTTTTGAATGATTTAAACAAAACTTTTTTGCTAGTAAAAAAGCACTTTAATGCATTGCATTGAAAAAAGTTTGTTTAACACGACAGAAAACAATTTTTTCTCTCTTATTCGACTTAAAAATTATTTTCTCTTTCTGTTGCAATAGTAGTAAAAAATCCACTTTATGCTTGTGAAAACAATTTTGTTTTATTCATGATGTGAAACGAAGAGGGAGAAGAAAAAATTCAACGAGTGTGGGATGTTAAACTGCCAAAAGAAGTTTTTTCTCGTGTGCTCGTGATGAGAAGAGAAAATTGATAGACGAATCTGAAAATTAATTTTTCTAAAAGAAAAAAATTGATCACGATGCAAGCGTCAATTTGACTTGACTTTTGATTAATTTTTTATTAGAATTTTATCCCGATAGCGAGACTGTTAGTCATTAAAGCATTTCTAAACTACCAAAATATTGATTTTATTATCTTTTCTCTCTTTCACTCGTTTTCAAATTCAATTTCACTAAAAACTTTCAGAATGAAGAGTAAAAACTATCAACTTCTGCTTCAATAAGCCAATTCAAAGAGCCTTTTCCCTTTTATCTCATTGCTTTTTAAAAACTTTTTTATTTTATTTTGAAAATGTTGAATTTTTTCGTACTAGAGGTGGAAATTTCGTGTTTTGAAGATTTTTATATACTGAAAATTAAATTTTTAAAAAATAATAAATTAAAATTTTTTAAAAACAAAGAACACGAAGTAGATTTCTGAAATTTCAAATGTTCAAAAAACCGTTAATTTTTTTCGTTTTTTTTAAAACATGTTTTTTAATTTTTTTTGATATTTCAATTCGTGTCTGTTACCAAGAGTGATAAGTTGTTTTGCACGAAAAATAGAGCCAAATACAAGTACATAAAAATTTTCCCTCTTTTTTGATTTCCTTCGAATGTGTATGAGTTTGAAGTTGTCGAGAGCGCAAGTTGTTATTTGTATTATCGTTGATCTGTTTATAGGCTCATGCATTATTTATTAAGTCTGCAATTCAATTTTTTCCTTTTCTTTCTTATATATCTAGAAATGGAGCTACAGAAAAAGAAACAAAATCGTTACAACAATTACGATGAAATCACTGGAGTTAATGATGAGGTAATTAGCAATGCAGTTGTTTTCAAGTTGTTGATAAATATTTATGTTTTTCTCATACAGGATAATGAAGCAATTCGAAGTGATGACCAAAATGATGAGAGCATTTTTGGCAGCAACGGACCATTGTATAAGGGTCCATTAATCAACAACAGTCAAACATCATTATCTAGTCATTTTATTTTCATCTCATTATTCAGTGTAGTTTTATCAAATTTAGTATCAATTGCTTTATAGTAAAATCCATAAATGAAATTTTTATGAGTTTTTTTTCTCTTCTCTTTGACCAAAGAATAAAAATAAATTATATTAGTCACAAACACTTCTAATTAAGAAAAAGAAAAAGTTTTTATGTTGGAAAAAAATGCAAAAGGTCGAGAAACATCGAAATTAATTTTTAATGAAGTTCATTTGGGTTTTTAGTAATTTTTTGGTTACATTTTGATTAATTGCTTGTTGAATTATATCTCTAGGACTGCTAAAATAATCTTGTGATTTATTTTTCCCTTTGATGATAAATTAAAAATCCTCCCACTTAATTAAGGACAAAATATATCTAAAATGAATATTATTCTATTGAATACGTAAAGAATGAAATTTTATTATGTTATTTATACGATTTTTGTACATACATGCAATAATATTATACACAAAATATCTGCAATGCACACATTGAAAAATTGTGAGTCACTATCGCGCTCTCTTTTATGTAAATATAAAAAATACTTAATAAATATTTACGGTAGGCGATTTATCTCATGAATATAAATACATGCAAGTCATATTTATATGCTAAAAGCATTTTCACAACTCACATCCATAAACTCACTCTCGAATAATTTATAATGAAATTGTAAAATTTTTCATACATAATTAGAAAAACAGAATGCATAAAAATTTTTATTAAGTTGAATTTTTAGTCATTACTTAAATTTGCATTTTACATTAGAATCACTCACATACCTAATAATAAAAACAATAATCAAAAGTGCCAAAAACAATGAAGATGAAAACTGGAAATTTTGCAATTTTCATGCAAAAAACTATGAAGAAAATTTCCAATAAAATGTTAGACAAATGTTTCTTTATTATTGAATTTCGAACAGCTTAATTACTCAAAGAATTATTTTTAAATTATGTAATGCAAAAGAAATGATTGATTTTTATTTACAAAGATCTTGAATAACTGTTTCATAAAATTTTTACTAAACTAAATTCTTTTAGTTTCTAAGTTATGTCATTCTGGTTTTGATTTCTTGGAAATTTGAGAAATTTGATTTTAAATGTCCAAATTTTTTAAACAATTTGAAAATAAAAGAGCAGTATTTCATAAAATATAAAGGGAAAGAAAGCATTGAAAATAGCAAATTTTTAGCAATAAGAAATATGAAGAATCTGTTGCAATAACAAAGACTAATAATTTAGAATTAAAAGAACTTTCAGAAAAAAAGAAAAAGTTTTGAGCTTTCTTTAATCTCTTGTAATCTCTTCTAAGAAAGAGAGGTAATAAGAGATTACAAGCTTCTTAAGGGAAAAGGAAAGAAAAAGAAATCTTCAACAAATTGGCACAAAAAAACATTCAATAAAAACAGATTTCAGTAGAATGAAATGAGAGAGTGAAGTTAGAAAATTTAAATTATTTATCACTTAAAAAAGAAATATTAACACAATATATAAAATAAACTTATTGTTATTACTTATTGTAAATATTTAATAAAAAACGTTGTGGTCAAATGTTGTAAATAAATAAAAAAAATAATTGAGAAAATGAAAATTTTAAATTAATTTTTATTTAATGTTAATTAATTCTTTTAATTTTGAATTAATATATTTAAGATGGCTAATATCAATTTAAATAAGTTTTTAATTAATTTACTATTAGAATTTCTATATTTTTACCTTTCAGTGAATTTTTAGGTTTTTAATTTGATTAATGGACTTTGATAAAGTTTCTTCTTCTAACAAAGTGAAATAAAAAACTCATAACGAGGCAAACCAAACAATCATTTGTGAAACAGCAATAAAACAAATTTTCTCAGCAAAACACACAGCAGATGTAAGTAAAAGGAAAAGTTTTATCCACAAGATGATGACGAGCGAGAGAGGCAGTCAGGAGAGCATGAAGGAGGAAAGAAAATTGCTTCAATTCTCACATGGGACAAGTTCTGTCTTCAAAAAAAATTCCATTTACAAGTCATAAGATTTGAGCAATCTTGACTTTTCAAACGTATTTCTCTTCCGCTCCCTTTGTATTAAAATAAAGTAAATAACGCTTTATGAGTCCCAAGATAACCACTATGGTTGTTGTTGTTGTTGTGGAAGTGTCTATGAATAAAATATCAATCGGAAAATTTCCTATGCGGATTATTCTCACTCTTGATGCTCAACGTCTGCAAACTCAATCGTCTAAACAAGAGGTGCTGAGAGGCAGTCAGATTTTGAATTGATTTTTACACTCTTCAGTCAAATATTTGAGCAATTTTGTAAACTACTGAACAATTTTCATTAAATTTCCTCTCTTACTACAGTCATTCAGTTGAGTTGGCTTCGACCACAACACTTAATTGCGAGCAATCCATTTAAAACATTTTTTCGATACTCTTCCTGCCATGCTTCCTTTTGTGCCGTCTAATCAAGTGAAAATCAATACACAATTTTGTGCTGGTGGTTGTTGGGAAATTGTGTAATTGGAAAATAGATGAATGAGATGAGAAGCCTTGTTTTCTATTTCTCTCTTTTACTTAGAAAAGATTTTCATATGGAAAAAGCAATTTTTGTGGTTGTCGACAATTGAATGACTATCGATAACAGCAATTCTGCCCTGAGTTCTATTGTCGAAATGTTATTTTCAAAAAGAGAAAATCTAAAGCAATGAGAATGACATCTATTTTTGTTGTGTGTGCCTTTTGGTGATAACTCTTTTGTGTTTTTCTAAAAATTGAATTTTTGAAAAAAATCTTAAATTTGAAAAGCAGTGAAAAGTTTTGAATAAATTAAATGCATTTTGTTTCTAAATTATTTTATTTTGTTGTGTTAGCTTAAAAATAATTTTAGTTATAATTCTCATACAAAACATTAAAAGCAAAACAAATATATTGAACTCAATAAAATAAAATTTAAACCGATGAAAATTCAACAAAAAATTAAACTAAAATAATTTAATTTGATAAAAGTATCAGCATCATTCATTTTTTAGTGAATTTTCACATACATACAGAGTGAGGGAAAGAAAAAAATGAAATGTTTATTCAATTTTATGGTTTTTAATTTCCTGTGTTATCATTTCCTTCATTTCTCTTTCGCACACACTTTCTCTCTCTCACTCGTGCGTCCGACAATTCGATAAAAGTCAATATTTTTCCATTTCATTGTGCAATGTTGTTTAATATACACACATATACAATATTGATTGAGTGAGTGAGTTGTGGACAACTATGATCTCCTAGAGAAAAGACAATCAACATTCATGCCATGCCGAGTGTATTTTGTCGAGATTTTGAGGATTTAAATGTGACATGGCATCATCATTTATCAAGACATTTATTCATATGTTACGCAAACACATATCAAAATCACTTAAGGATCTGGGGAGCAATTTTCCTCACTCATTCTCACTTCCACTTTTTATGTTTGCAACGTGATGTTTTACTCATTTTAGGGATGCTTTTCTCTTTTTCTCATTCCTTTTTTATTTATTTTTTTTTCTCCTTTCGATCGAAAAATAAAGCAGCTAGTAGACAATTTCCGTGTTTGTGTATGTACATGTGAAGAGCTCCCTTCTGAATTCATTGATAACAGAGTTTGGCAACAAGAAATTTACGCTTTTTCAAACTTTTGTACTTATTTCATCTATATTAATAAAAGATTCAATGACCATTAAAAATAAAAACCAAAAACTTTCCCACAACGTATCTTGATCTAAACATTTTTCCCATATTTCAAATGTTGATTTTTGAAAATTTTAAGTTCTGTATATATTTAAAATTTTTACCGTTATAAAAAATACTTTTAGTTTGTGTTGCATCACACAAGTTAGAAAACAATGTGCAAGATGATTAAAATCATAAATCAGTTGTAGATTTTTCTAAATTTCTAAAAAATTGTAAGATTTTGTAGGTTTTAATACAGTATACTACATTATTGTAAACATGTTTAATTCTACAATCATGTAGAATTGTAAATAAATCGTTAATCAGAAAATTCTTATTGCCAGAATCTGAAAGATATAAATATTTTCATTCTCTACTACTAGACATAAAATCGGGTATTATGTATACATTTTTTCATCATAGTTATGTGGTGCACGAATGATGATAAAAAAATTTCTGACATTTGATGACTTTAAGAAATATTTTTTGACATCTCAGTAGGCCTTGAAGTTGAAATTTCTTCAGTATTAAAGATTCTTTTAAAATAACAACATCAATTGTCAACTGTCAATATATTTTAATTTAACAATGGCTTTAAAACCAGCACCCTTTTCAAATGATCCTGAAGCTATAGCTGAGCTCATTCAGTGTGATTATTCAACCAATATTACATTAGAAATGGCACAAAATCAACTTGCTCCTCGAAAAATTCGAATTTATTGTGATGGAATTTACGACATGTTTCATGCTGGTCACGCTCGTCAATTTTTGCAAGCCAAAAATATTTTTCCCAACTGTGAAACTTATTTGATTGTTGGTGTTTGCAATGATGAGCTGACGCACTCAAAAAAAGGACGAACTGTGATGAAAGATGTTGAAAGATACGAAATTATTCGTCACTGTCGTTACGTTGATGAAGTTTTGCGTGATGCACCATGGAAAATTACAGAAGAATTTATGTATGCTCATAAAATTGATTTTGTTGCTCAAGACTTAACACCTTACATCAGTGGTGACTGCGATGTTTATAAAGATATTAAAGAAATGGGAAAATTTGTTGCAACACAGCGAACTGAAGGAATTTCAACTTCTGATATCATCACGAGAATTATCAAAAATTATGAAATTTATGTCAAAAGAAATTTATTACGAGGCTACACAGCTAAAGAGCTCAATGTTTCGTTTTTGACATACAAGAAGATTCAACTTGCTTCAAAATTTAGTGGATTTTTGGAAACATTTCAAAATGTTAGATCAGAAGTTACTAAAAAATGGTTCAATTGGACAAGTCCTGCTTATGTTGAGAAGACAATCAATTATGAAAATCAGTTAGACGAGCTGCTATCGACTGACATTAGGTCAAGTGGAGATCATTTATGAATTTTTATATATTTTATTAAAATCTGTTAAATAAAAATTTATATCATAAAAAACCGGTAGTTTTAAATTTTTTAAATTTTAAATAATCGTTAAAAATTAAAAACTTTAAAGTTTGTTAATATACTTCTTTATAAATCATAGTAAACAGAAAGAAATTATCATCAAAATGATTTATTAGAAGATTTACATCAATAATTCTTAATTCGACCCATTTCAAAAAATAAAAATCAAAGATCTCAAAACATTTCTTTATCGAATAGAACAGCAGCACCAGCATCTCCTTCAATACTTTGCAGACAAAATCTTATTAAATATTAACATCATTACATACGTGATTTCATTCTATCTATACCAAAGAACATTTTCCGTCACTTGCCAATATCCACATGATGAAACTCGTGCTATGCTAGTGAAAGAAGAAATACATGAAAAGATTGAAATTGGAGTTTCAATAACAGTTTATCATGTGGAATGCATGATGTGTAATTCGAACAGCTTTTCGCATTAAATATTTTCTCTTTGTTTCTTCTGCTGCTGCATTTTTATTGTTAACTAAAGTTTTGTATGTTTGAAAAATTTGAAAGAAATATATTAAATATATAAAAGTGTTGGTTATAATCTTATCACATTCAATAGTGCAGAATTTCTAATTATTTACAAAAAGTTTTTATTATCAACATTTAAGAAAATAAATTTAAAAGCTATTCTGTTAAATATTAATTAACTATGGTTGCTTAAAGTGCCACTGTAAAGTGTAAGTATGTGAGTACTTAAATTTTTAATGTACAGTATCATACAATATCTCAATCCTCATACTGATTGTAAAACTTATGAAGAAAGAAGTTGAATAAGACTAAAGTATGACGTTTTCGTAATATGCATACAGTGATTTGAAAAGCTACAAAATATTTGACTGTAGTAATCTGGCAGTTTTCTTGTTTTTATCAAATAAATCTTCCATCATCTTTTTACTTTCATTCAATTCAAAAATAATCAATAATTTGTCAGATTGTTCGCGAATATTCGAAACTTGACCTTTTTTTACAATCACTGAGCAATAAACGATTTATCAAAAAAAAATTCACTAAATTTTCATAATTTTTGTCGTGAGAATAAATCGAAAACATACGAAAAAGATTGAAATAGAAATTTTGAGTACAAGATAATTTGCTCCCGACATGACACAAAAGAAAACTAAAATTTTATGTCATTGAATATTTTATTGATATATCAATGATAAAAATTTATTGAGTCGAAATAAATTTAGCTATTGATCATTTATTTGTTTATATCGCTTGTCATTAAAAGAAAATTTTCATGTCACTGTTAGACAACAATGTCATGCTTTAAACAAAATTTGTTAACTTCAACATAGCGCGGATAATTTTTCCATTTTCATAATAGATTCAACTTTCTCTCTTTCTCCTGTGGCGATAGTTATTTAAAATAATGAGAGAGCAAATCACAATGGAAAGTTTATACATCACTGACGTAACACAAAGACAATGAAATCATTTCTCATTCCTTCCTTAATGCACTCATCATTGTTATTATTCTCAGACTACCACAGCATGCTTGCTTTATTATGCAACAGGAAAATTCTCTTTCTCTCTCTTTTCTTTCCACATGGTTGAGAGAAATTTTTTTTAGAAAATATTACTTTTAATATGGACACTTTGTCCATCAATTTTTTATCCACTAACTTTCCTGGTGTAAAAAATTCGGTATATTTTCAAAAAAGCCAAAACACTCGGAAAAGTTCAAAAATTCATAAAAATAGTGGTTCAGATATTCAAATGAAAGATTCATCTCTAATAATTGCGAAAAGTCGATAGAATTTATAGTAACATTATAAGAAATTAAACGGTATACCAGATTACATTTTTTCAAATTAACTCATTGTAACTTGTGTGATAAAAGCTTTTTCCGAATAACCAAAAAAACACTTTAAAATTTTTTGTCGCATGTTAAAGATATATAAATGGAAATCGTAGCATTACTTGGGCTTAATGAAATTTTATTTTGAATTTATGACAAAAGTTGATGAAAATTGATAACTTAAGTATGAATATCAAGTCAACATGTCATATAAGTAGGAAAGTCAAGTGACTTAAAAACTCAAGTTAAGTAGAAATATTTTACCAAAATTAACAGACACTAATTCAAAAATCTAATGGATTGGGTGGACAAGTCTAGTAGGAGGACAAAATGTTTTTCTTATGATCTATTCAATATTTTAACGATATGATATATGAAAGACATGGATGTGATGGCGCTTTTTTTTTAATTTCAATTATATTTTTAATAACATCAATTCAAAATAATACACATGAAATTCAAATATTTAAAAGTTTTTGTACATTAAATATGCATAATGCGCTGCTATCACATCATTGACAGTTAATATTAATGATTTTTTAGCTATTTTAGAAAGATTATAATCTCTTAAAAAAATGTAAGTTGATTGAAATATTTTAGCTAAAGAATTTTTCTCATCTATGCAATAAAAAAAATTGATTGAAACCACAAGAGAAAGCAAACAAAAATTGATGAAAGTCACTTGCCCGGA
>JACWBX010004206.1:0-10132 GCA_014622435.1 Polypedilum pembai
TTTGGTAAAACTTTTTCAAATTTCTAATGAAAATTGATTTAGACTCTATATCATTCAGAAAACACCTTTTTTGACCAATTTTTCAAGCAGTCATGGTCATTTTTTAACAAAAATAGAAGCCGGGAAATTCCCGGGAATTTCCCGTTCCCGGCCTGCTTTTCCCGTTCCCGTTCCCGGAATTCTCAATTTCCGGGAAATTGTAAACCCCTAATGATAGCATTAAGTATTTCACAGCAGCATGCCCGCTGTGAGTTTGTGTGTAGGAGTGAAATAAGAAATCTTAAGTTTCACACTTTGAATAATAAAATATCTCTAAACAACATTCATTTTAGAATTTAAGTTGTGAATCGTGAAAGGAATAAATAAACAACATTTGAAATGTCTCTGAAAGCTTATGGGTAGTGTTTTTGCATTATTTATATGAAATATAATACTTAATAAATTGCATTAAGTTATATGAGTTCAAAAGAACTTTGTTCTCTTAAAGTCCTGATGAATTTCTGATTTTAGTTTGGTTTTGATAGTTTAATGAAAAATAAGTTTTATTCTTCTGGTTTCAATCAATTTCGCTTCTTTTCACAAAATTTTGTTTTATCTCCATTCGCCTCAGTGATTATCTCCCTGGCTGTCACTGACTGAGTATCTCAAGAATTTTCAAAATGAAAATTGAATATGCAATTTAGTTCTTAAATTCGCCAATTTGCGAATTCTGGCTATACATCTTTTTAGCTATGTGTAATTTTAAATTGTCACCAAAATAAATGTCAATCGATGGTGTTTTTGGATGGACCAGTAATTATAGCATTCAAATCTTCATTTAAAAGACCTACACTAGCCGTTACATAATGATATTTATCAGAGACAGACAAACGAATAGATAAATTGTAGACAAAAATGGTTTTAGTCTATATAGAAAATGCGCTACAAAGTTAGTAGAACTTAGATTTCATTTCTGATAAATAAATATTGACTTTCACTTAACAACAAACAAACAAAAAATTAATAACTAAAAATGATGATATAGATTTCCCCTAAAAAAGCTATGTCAACATATGTTATTAATAACCAATTGATAAATGTTAACAAGCACTTTTGCAGCTGACATATACGGCCTTCACAAAAATGTTAAATAAATGTGCATAGATCGCATTCATCGATGTGCTTTTGTCACAGTTGATAACAATAATTACTCACATTCAATGAGAACAAAATCTTATCAATATGAGGGCTTACAGTGGAATTTGCAGTCAGTCAAAAAGTTATAGATATGATAAAAATTTTTGATTATTTCTTTTTTTTATTGTGAAATAATTTAATGTACAGCAGTCGATTGAAAGCTGTCGTAGGGAGAATGCGAGAATTTTTATTGTTTATAGGGCTGTTTGTGGGTTGCACATTAGCTGCTCCAAGTAAGCTCGCGTATTTTGTTCTCAATGCGATCAATGACTTTTTGACATTCAAGTCTCATTTCAGCTGGACCATTGAAAATTAGTGACAACAATATTGAGAATATTTTTAACATAAATATCTACATCAATGGCGTGTTTAGCAACAATATTGAGCAAGACATTATCACAGTACTTGTAGGATTGCTGAATCAGCAAAGTTTGAATGCTGGCGATGGTATGACATTAAAAGATCAACTAATGCAACTTGCAAATAAAGCTAAAACTAAAGACATTGACATTAACGTGCCAGCAAACTCAATGGGACAAAGTCTCAATTTTGATGGACTCGCAGAAAAAATTCAAAATGTTTTGAGTAATCGTGTGAATTCAGATGACAAATCGGCTCTTTTACCATCAAATTTAGAGGCTAAAGCAAAAGAATTATTGAGACAATATGCAGCAGGTGATGAACTGAAGTTGTAGGCTCGAAAAAGTTTTTATCTTTATAATTAAACTTTTTTATGATGGATTTAAAGTTAAAAATTGTGATTGATTTAGTGACTTTTTTGTTACAAAACATTTTTAAGTGCGAAAAATAATAAAAACTTTTTTCTTTTTTAAAAACTTCACACAGTAAACTTGAAGACTTTCAATATCAGAAAAATATTCATTTCTAATTTATCAATATTTGCTGAAGCCTATAGCGTAATCATATCGAAAAAATTGACTTTGTTTAGCTTGTTTTAATCTTATCAATTCAATCCAGATTTATGAATGATTCATAAGGAATTTTATTAACTCCTAAAAGTGTCTGAAGAGTCTTCACTTTAAAAATGATTTAATTTACACCTCAAATGTTGTCGGTAAACTTGAAAATATTTTTTTCTTTATCTTTTAAGGCTTCTGATATATTTTTATTGACAAAAAAATTGAATGAACAGTATTGATAAATTTATAATACAATAGAAAGAATAAAAAGCTGATAAACAAATCACAGAAGCCTTCCTGAAGTATAAAATAAATATCACTTCGTTACAGCTTAAGTCACATGTGTTTTTTTTTAAATTTATTTTCTGTATCATAAAAGGGATAATGTTCAAGGTTGCATTTTCGAAAATTCGAAGATAAGATATGAAATAGAAAAGAAGAAGAATTTTTGATAATTTGACTTTATTTTAGTGAAAATTTCAACAAATTTTAAATTAAATAATTTGATTTTGCTTAAATTTTAATTCATTTTTACTTTTTCCACTCAAAATAACATAAAAATTCAATCAACGGATATAAAAAGATTAAAGATTAAAATTTCGAAAAATCTCACATTTCCACATCTGACTCATAGAGGGATGACTCAGTCACTGAAGAGATTTTTTTCTCACTTTTTCATCCCTCGTTCTTTCCCTGACATTATTTGAATAATCTAAAATTGTCATAAAACTCCATTTGATCAGGCTAATTTTTTTTTTTCATAAATTCCCTGATTTATTTCTGCACTTTTTACTGATAACAAAAAATAAAAAATTTTTCTATCAATCATCGAGTTGACGAAACAAAAAAAAAGGAATTCTTTAGCTAATTTGATTGCATATAATTAAATCATCAAATATTGAGATAAGAAAATTTCCTCATTAATTACGAGCGAATGTATTTCATAATCATGGACTTTCCGATAATCTACACAAAAATTAATTGTCACGTTTTATTGAAAGAAAGGAATCTTTTTTTGCTGCAATTTTTAATAAGTGTTGAGTAATGAATGAAATTTGATAATTTGTTGTAAATTTTTATTGTTTTAATTGTTTAACTCAAACTTTGAATTAAACGCAACTAAATTTTATTTTTTTCACACAAATTTTATTCTACAGTTTTCAATAAAAACATAAAAAGCTTGATCTTTATTGTATCTATTTCAGTAAAATTAGGAGAAACAATTCTTGATAGTTTAATTTTAATTAAACGGTAATTTGTTTGAATCTTTGTTGAATTTTTGCTAATTTATTACTTTTTTGATAGAGTTGTTTCCCTTTGGTAAAAACTATTATTTTACACTACAATTATCTGACTTTATGGTGGACCTTATTCAATTCACATAAATTTTTTCCATCATTTTGTATGAATGAAGAAAAAAGTTTTTCTTTTTATCAGTACTTTAATTATTCTTGATAAATGTTAAGTAACTTTAATAACCTTAATAACAAGATATTTCTAAGGATTTATTAGAGTGTAAATAAAGATTGTGAATGAGGCTAATATTAGCTTAAAGTCAACACGATAGAAATTAAAGAAAAAGGATTTTCATGACTTTCAATTGTTCATATTTTCATTATTATCATAGACATTTACACTTTGATTCAATGACTTGGAATATTTCCAATTGAATTGAGTTCAACTTTGTAGAATTATTGATAATATGTAAAAAATTGTCAATGTGGATGAATGATGTTAAGAAATTTGGAGTATTTTTAGCTTAAAATATTTTAAATTATTTATTTTGATAATGAGAGAAAATTGTTAAATTATCACAAATTATGTTGAATTCAAGATTTAAAAATTCTTCAATTTCAGTTTGGTTTCAATGGTAAATAATAAAAAGACATTTCATTTATTTCAATAAGCTCAATTAAAGTTAAATAACACGAAAATTACCATGATTTAAGCCAAATATATCCTAATCAAGTTCTATGAAAAATCAATGAAGTCAAAAAAATAAAGAAAAAATAGTAATTTTAATCGTCAGTGATGTGTGAGAACGCATTTTTCTATTACTGAACAGTGTTTTGCTCAAAACTCAATGAAATGAAAATTTAATGAAATTGAATGAAAATAATTTAGCTGTAATAGATTAAAGCAAAAAATTTGACAAAAAACCGTTCTAGTAATGACTTAGGTTAAAGAGGCAGATGAACAGATTGACGGATAAAGTGCGAACAACAACATTTTTTTTATTTGAGGAAAATGCGCTCAAAAAGTACTCAAGCCTTTGTCAGATTAAAATTCTTTATGATAAAATTATTTAAGCTAAAGCGAAAACACTTTCATTATTCCAAGTTTTTCCTCTTGATTTTTAATTTAATTATTTTAATCAACAACATTTTTTATTAAAAGAAGAATTTAACTAAATAAAATTTAAAAATAAAAACTTTTAACTATCAAATATCTTCCCGAGTAGCTAAAAATACATTACGACTTTAACTTAACTTATCGTAGTGTACCAAAAGTTATTTTTAAAAATTTTCAAGCTAAGGACAGATCAAAAATTTTTTTTTCTTTTTTCAAGCTCGCCTACTAACATTACAAAAAA
Source organism: Polypedilum pembai (assembly GCA_014622435.1). Taxonomy (NCBI): domain Eukaryota; kingdom Metazoa; phylum Arthropoda; class Insecta; order Diptera; family Chironomidae; genus Polypedilum; species Polypedilum pembai. The sequence goes on from JACWBX010004206.1 coordinate 4,690, forward strand.
GTTTCTAATAAAAGATGGTGTCCTAACTTTTTTAATGTAAGTAAGAGATTTTGATCTGTCCTTAGCTTGGAAATTTCATATATTCTCGCTTTTAATTGTTATTTATAAATAAATTATGAATAGCATTCTAGAGAGTCGTGAAGTGCTTCTCAGTAGATCATTACATTACAATTTTTCAACAGTTGCTGTAAGTGGAATGTCAGTTCTCTGCATAATTATGAAATAAGTTGTAATTTCAAGAATACTTTGAAAGATAAAGCATGAAATTAAAACTGAAGCTTTTGTGAATTATTTGAACTGTAATTTTTTAACTAATGATAGCTTTTTACAGTAAGATAAAAAATTCAAATTTTTATGTTGAAATAAAATTTATTTTCTTTCATGTAAATTCCACATATTTTCGAAAGGAGCAGTTTTTACTATTAAAGTAACCATAAATGGCATTCACTGCATATTATCGAAATTTGATTGACTTTTTAATGTTATTGGAAAATTTTTCTCATATGACTGCTTACCATCATCATCATATGCATAAGAGAAAAAGAAAAATTTATTAAATTCCATTTTCGATCTCTCTGGCTTATCTCTTTCATCATTACGTTTCCACTCACTAAATTATTTCCTTTCTTTCTTTCTTGTTCGCTTATTCAATTTGAATTTTCTTTCGTTCATTGATGGCGAAGGCAGTGAGCAGTGTTCTTAATATAATATGCATATGTATGAGGAATTTTCTTTTTTCAAATTCTCTTCTCATTGCTGATGCATACAAAAAATGGTTTTCTTCCTTCTATGGTGAGACACGAAGCTTTAAATCTACGTTCATAAAAATTTAAGTGCTTCAATAAAATATTTAAAGGAGGCGAGCACACAGAAGAGTGAGCGGTGCATGTTTCGCTCAATTTTATTTCATTTCCCTCAATCTCCATTTAAATCTGTTTCATTCCATCGAGAAGCATCCGGCAAAAGCCTTTTTTGCACTCTCCCAATTGCTATGCTTTGGCATTTAAGAAAATTGGAATGCAAAAAAAAAATATTGAACGAGTGAAGAATCTTAAAATTTCTATCTCGTACACTTTTTATGTGGCTTTCTATCATAAATATTCAATAAATATTAAATTATTGATTCACAAAACATGAAAAGATAGAGACTGCATTCCCAGAGTATTCATTTAATCAAATTATGCTTTAAGATGTGAAAATATTTCGAAATTATTCTCAGTTGGGTAATTTTTTTGTATTTTTATTTTAATATTTTCTCATGACTTTTAAAGCTTTAAAATTGAGGAATTAAATTAACTTTTAATTCGAAAGAAAAATTGTGAAAATAAATTTATTTTTAACGGTTTTTTAAAATTTTAATTTTATTTTAAAAATTCTTTATGAAAATCTTAAAACTTTTCTTTCTTTTTGGAAAACAAAATTCTTTTGCTAATTTTGAAAATCTGACTATTTTTCTGTGTTATATAGTATATTATATTACTAAATTTTAACGGTTTTTAAAATTTAAAAAAATTTACCGGCTTTTTTGAATTCAAAAAAATTTTCTTTTCAGTAAAACTTTTCATTGTTAAACTTCATCAATTTGTGAATAACGAAAGCAACAAATATAATAATAGACAGTCTCTGGCGAGCAATAACCATCGCCATTCACGTCGACACATTATTGTAACGAGCACATACTCATGTTCTGTGTTCTACTACAAACAAACCACGAAAGCAAGCAAGCAAGCAAAAAAAAAGTTGGAAGTAAAACTGAAGAAGGAGTAAGGGCGGCTGTGAAAGAGGAAAAAAATGTAATTAAAACACCACAAACAATGAGAAATAGAAGAGAAAGAGAAAAACTTCATTAAATCGACTTTTTTATTACTTTCACATGAAATTTATGATCAAAAGTTTCCCTAATGACTCTCTATCGATGCTTCTGCCTAAGAGTAGGATTCTATGTGTATGTTCAATAATTGTAGTTTCATATTCTTCGAAGTATGACATGGTGTGAGCTGCTGACAAAGTTTTCAACGCTTATGCTCACACTGTACAGCAATGTGAATACTTACTTATGTGTCGTGTATATGCCATGTACTCAAACTCGTAAAATAACTTAACTAAAGAGACGTCGACAGAGAGAAAAAAGAAGAAGCAGAAAGCAGTTGCGAGTTGCTTTCACTCTTACTCTTTACTATGCATGTTCTGCCCTAAATACATACAATAACTTTTACGCCCTTTCATGTCTCATGATTTATTCTCAAATTAATTAAAGGAGAAAAGGCAAAAAAAAATTGTGTGTGTGAACGGTTGCTCTTATACCAAAAAAAAATAGTATAATTTCTCTCTCTTCATGCTTTGTATGAAGGCGACTTAAATTATAGTGACTACCGTGAACTTTCCGCATGATGATTTCTCTTCTCGTCTTTGCTTCTTTTTCTTTCTATTCAGAATTATCGAATTATGTTTGGGTTCGTTAATTTCTTTTTATGGCATGTCAGCGATATTATATCCTTATGAATTTCAATTTTTTCTCTCTCTTTCACTCGCTTATCGAGCTTGAAAAGAAAAAAAATTTCTCTTTCACTTTTCCTTCAACAGTCTGGAAAGTGTCGACTTACTTTATCGTGACTTTAATGCTTCTTGCTTTTTCTCTCATATAATGTCTCTCTTTAGAAAATTTTCTTATTCACATTTTAACGCTACTCAATTATCAACTTTTTTTTGAAAGGAAAAGAAAATTTTTCAATGAAAGAAGAAGAGAATAAAAAGTTTATTGCTTTTAAAGGAATGTTAAAGATTTATATTAGGTTATTGAGATTGTAGAATTAAAATTGCAATAAATTTCATTTACAAAAAGAAATAAAAGAAATTCAAAGATAAAACTTTAAATTTTTTAAAAAAGTAAATTTAAGATTCGAGAAAACCGGTAACTTTTACTTTATTAAATATGATTTTTTTCACAACTTTGATAAGTGATAATTTAATTTCAAAAACTTCTGGATAAACTTTTTATCTATCTAATGCAGTAGTGTCTAATCAGAGTGCTGTAACAAAAACTTAAATGATCCATGGATCACAAAAATTTTGAGAATAAAGCAATTGTTGCTTTTTTTCTGCACTCAAACATCAAGTAGAAATTGTACCAATTTCAATAAGCTTTCGCTAATTTCCAAGAAAAGAAAATTTTGATATGTTATAAGAAGATATCTTTTTGCTAAAGTGTTCCGTGAAACAAATTTTGTCTTTTAAACGTGATATGGATCAACAAAGCATGAGATATCTGTTTCGATTACAGACTTCTTCGAAAAAATTCTAAAGACTTTTTCAGAAGTTAAAATACTTCGCCTGCTCAAAGTGCTTTCAATTTTTGTAAAGATTGTTACGTAATAAACTTTATTCCTTCAATTCGATTAATTTTCTCTACTATAAGCAAAAATTAAAATCTAAAAAATATTTATAAAATAACATTTTCCAAGTCATCAAATCAACCTGCGTTAGAAATCATAATTTTTTTTATTCTCGAAATTTCAAGCATATATGAAAGATTACTTAGAAGGGAAGGAAGCACTTCAGAAATGTTGAAAAGTAAAAGCGAAAAAAAAGTTGACATCTTTCTAAAAAGCACGTGCGTGTGAGTGTTAGAAAAGTATGTGTATGTGAAGTCAGACAGGTATGAGAAGTTGAACAATAAAAATTTCTAGCTAAAAAGAGAGAAAGAAATGATTTATTTCAAGTGATGGGAAATTCATGTATAAGCGAGCGGATGGATTCAGTTTCCCATTCATACTTTATTGCCTCATGTGCTTTTCATCTGCTCTGTCAAGCTTCACATTTTCTACTGGCACATAGAAAAGCTATTCTTGTGTTGAATTGTAGAAGGGAGAGAAGGACGATGATGAAAACAGAAAATTTATTATCTTGACAATTGGCGGTAGAAAAGAAATTTGCTTGAATTTATTTTAATGTCAAAGATCAAGTGTGATATCTTGTTTATATGAAATAACTTATTTTTTTTAGATTTCAATCTCTTTTTAGGTCTTTATCAAGATTTAAATTTTTATTATTTTGAATGCAAAAATTTTGAATATTTTGAAAAATTAACGCTATTTTAAAATTTGAATTTGAATATTTTAATAAAAAATACGGTAAATTTTACAATAAATTTTTGCTTTTCATTTCATTTAATACAAAGTTAGTTATACTACCATCGAACCATATGATATGACATTGAAATGGTTAGCAACAAACGATTGACATTGGGAATTCCGCAAATATTTTCGAAAGGAATTTTTTTGTGCTGTTAAAAATAGAAAGAAAAAGATATAAAATTATGCACCAGACAAATGCACGCTAATTATGATTGAATCGCCATCAATCAATCAATTGCGAAAAAAAGATTTTTTTTGTGCAAAATTCTTATCAATAAAAGCTGATTGCATAATTTGTCACTTAAGTCATATTTTCCATGTCGACATGTCGAGTATAAATTGTTCCAACTTCATGACACTCATCATCATTCACATTTCTGCACGAATACAGTTCAGTTCAGTTCTAAAACTTTTGCTTAAAAAAAAGTAAGTGAACGAAAAAAAAATTGAAGAAATTTCACTAATTGACAAGTTACTTCCAGAAAAAAAAGAATCAAAAATGAAATTTCTCGTTCTGTTGACATTCACCATTGTTTTCTTGACGGTATTTACTCGTGCGGACGATGAGGATGATGAGGAATATGATGATGAAGAGGATTATGGCATCGATCCACGCTTGTTTGCATCAGCCATGCAACTGAACAATAATAATGTTGGCGACATTCATAATGTGAAAGGTGATTGACAATTCAATTTCGATTCCAACTCGATTTCAATTTTTTATAATTTTCTGTAGTCAACTTTGATGGAGAGCTTCACAATAAGATGTCAGCGGATATTATTACAATGCTTATACAAATGATAAACTCCGATGGATGGAATGGTGGTGATGATGACGAGGACGATGATGGTAAGTTTCAGTAAAAGCATCAATTAACAATCTCAATTTCAATTTAAATCTATTTAGATGAGGATGATGACGATGATGATATTGAAGAGTGTCCTGAAGATGGAATCAAATTCATTTCTCATCCGGATAATTGTGAAAAATACATTTTGTGCATTGATGGTGATGAAGTAGCAACACTTGAATGTCCTGATGGTTTCCACTTCTCTAGAGAACTTCGTTCATGCACTGATCCTGATGAGGCCGAATGTGAAGATTAATTTGTGTGACAAAAAACTTGCTATGATGAATTTGAAGAATGTTTAGAAATTTTTGTGATATCAATCACTAATTTGAAAATTTTCGGCTTTTATTTATTAATCTTTTGTGATTCTTTTAACTCTTTCTCAAAATTAAAACTTTTTAATAGAAAACAATAAAAAATTTTAGAAAATTTTAAAAATTTAAATTTTTGTTTTTCAAT
>JACWBX010004206.1:11258-21415 GCA_014622435.1 Polypedilum pembai
GATGATGATATTGAAGAGTGTCCTGAAGATGGAATCAAATTCATTTCTCATCCGGATAATTGTGAAAAATACATTTTGTGCATTGATGGTGATGAAGTAGCAACACTTGAATGTCCTGATGGTTTCCACTTCTCTAGAGAACTTCGTTCATGCACTGATCCTGATGAGGCCGAATGTGAAGATTAATTTGTGTGACAAAAAACTTGCTATGATGAATTTGAAGAATGTTTAGAAATTTTTGTGATATCAATCACTAATTTGAAAATTTTCGGCTTTTATTTATTAATCTTTTGTGATTCTTTTAACTCTTTCTCAAAATTAAAACTTTTTAATAGAAAACAATAAAAAATTTTAGAAAATTTTAAAAATTTAAATTTTTGTTTTTCAATAAAATTTAAAATACAAATTTTAATTTGTTGCTTCAATTATCATAGTTAGTTCACCAAGTGCTGTGAACTTCACCAGAAACATTATTAAAAATGATATCATCAAGTAGAAACAACTCTTTCAAATGACCCAGTGACGGTCAAACTTTTTATGATGTGCGACATACCTAAGAATCAGAGTTTATTTTATGGCACACTTAAACGGAAAAATTTCTTCTCGTGGCACATCAAAAATTTTCCTCCTTAGAAATTGGCGAAAATTTGTTGAAATTCGAACGAGGGAAAAACGACAATTGTTTCGTTATTTTCAAAAAAAAATTTATATCACAACTTAGCTCATGCTGTGGCACACCGGTTGATCAACACTGAAATCACTTAAAAACGAAAAGCTTTTGATATATTTATACAAATTTCAAGTTTCAATGACTAGTCTGTTTGCTATTAAGGTTATTTTGTCTTCCTTTGCTTTTCATAGAAAATTTCATTTTTCAATTATTTCACCTTTGTGAAGTTTGCCTAATTTCGATTATACAAAGATAATAACTTCCTGATAACTTCTTTGATTTGCTTATTAAGATTTCTCACTTCTTGGTGAGACACATTATTTGAAAAGATCAAATTTTTGGATTTAATTATATTCACATAAAATTTTTGGCTGATAAAAATTTACTTCAAAAGGTGGAAATGAAGCAATTTTGGTGATTTTATTATGTAAAATTTTCAATTCCAAATTATTTCTTCTTAAAAACCAATTAAGCGACAATTTTTTCCACTAAAAAGTGTCACAAATTTCTCCACACTTTCATATATCTCTTAACATAATCACTCATTTCATAGAAAGAAAAAAAATTTGCCATATCATCGCCTTCATGCCTTTTGCTACGCTTAATCAAACATTAAATCTCAAACTGCTTTCCACACTCGATTAATTCGTTCATACATTTCATTCAGACATAGCAAAGAAAATTCTTTTCTCTCTCTCATTCGGTTTTCGCTTTTTTTTGCGCCTTCTTTTTCGAGAATGAAGAAGACGAGAATGATTTTAATCATGACAAAGCTTTCATACATGTGTACATTCACAGTCACAGTCGATTGTGCAGATAAACGAGATTCAATAAAAATACTTGCTCAGCATTGTTTTACTAATTGAATGTATCAGACAGCAATGGCAAACTTTTTTATATATATTTTTTGATCAATAAAAATTTTTGAAAAAAAATTTAGTTAATTAAAAACATCAAAATTCATTTAAGTTAACCACAAGAAGAGAAATTTCTACTTAAAAGCACATTAAGAAACGATACAATAATAGAAATCATTGAAAAATCCCTTGAAGCTATTGTTGAACTCAAATTAAAAGTTTTTAAGAAGTTTTCTAGCCTTAAAAGCGCAATTTTAAAGACAAAATGACAAAAAACTAGAAAAAGAAAAAGTTATGAAAAGGGATAATGAAAAAGCTTTTCCTCTTTCTTTTTTCAATTTGTTCTTTGGGAAAAATTCATTAAGAGCATAAACATGTTGAGATAAAAAAAGGTTTCTCGCTCAAATCGTTGAATTTCTTAATGCTAATTAAAATTTAACGCAAAAACTTTTCACTTTAGTAAAAAAAAAATTTCTTTTTGAAAGATCATCAGATGAAGCATGTAAATTGAAAATTTTTTTTTTCACTCTGATCTTTAAAGCTTAATCAAATTTCCATTATTTTAATCAAAGAAATTTTTTTTGTTAGCTGAATAGAAATGCTATTTATCGAATTTGACAGTTCTAGCTTTTTGTTTTAATATCACTCGATCACTGATTGTGACAATGACAAATTAATTAGGAATGGCCTAATAAAACTATTCATGTAGAAAATGAGAAAATATCGATTCGTATTTATCTTTAGAAAAAAACTTTTGTTGCTTTGACGATATCGAGAAAATGAATGAAAAACTTTTTTCTTCAAATTCTTTTTTGTAGGTTCAATAAAATTCTTTTTTATCTTTAATTAATTTCTTTTAGCTTTTTGAAGCTTTAAAATTGGATTTCAATAAAACTTGAAGGTAATTTTGATGAATTTAAAGAATTTTAAATTTGATTTTTGGAAAACTGAAAGATTGAAGAAAATCAACAGTTTAGTACTGGAAGTAAATTTCACGATTAATTTTTAAGTATCTACTTTTTTTATAATGAACATTCCAAAGAACATTTATAAGACTTTTACTACTTCTTCTGCTTACGCGTAGATAATTGTCTTCGAAGACAAAATCGTAGGCGTAAGAGCGTACGATAACAACTCTGCTTTTTAGTATTCTACGCTAAGTAAACGTTAAGTTGTAAACTATTTTTGGTTACTCATCGTAATCAAAGAGTTCAAATTTTTTGACTTGTGTGATACATAAAATTAATGCTACATAAAATATTTATGATTTTAATCTTAATCAGTTTTAAAATAGTATCTTATAAGGATTCTATTGGTTTGAAATAGAACGACAGAATTCAGATGATAAAAGCTTACAAAAGCTCATATTTATGATACAATTTTGTATAAATGAATAAATAAACTGAAAGCTAATATAACACCTAGTGTCGGATAATTATCTTAAGTTTATCTGATTTCATCTTGGAAACATTAATCTAGAATGAATTTATTGAATAATCCAGTTGTTTATATCTGTTCGAATTGAAGAGGAAATGCTTGATTTTGACTTTTAAGACTAAATCGATATTTTTAATTTTCTTTTGAAATTGTCTTCTTTTTGAAATCCAAAAATAAAACCTCTTTACGAAACGAAAGAAAAAAGTTAAATAATGGCACAGTTCCAGAGACTAAGTAAAGTTCAAAAGAGAGCAAAAGTTTAATTATAATCATTTAGATAATTGCAAGTTTTATAAGTAAAACTGTTATTTCTTACTTTTTTCCTTCCTTTTATTTCTTTCTTATTGTTACACAATACTTACAATTGTGAAAACTTAAAAATGTGAGTAAAAGGAAAAAAGTTGTTAAGAAATGTTTTAAAGGCTGTTTTTAGTTTGAAAAAATGAAGTGGAGAAATGAAAAAAAGTTGAACTATGTAATTATTAATAAAAATACAAGGCATGAGAACTTTTTGATTCCTTGAAATTTGATAATGTTTCTTTGTTGATTATTTAGAAATTTTCGATTTTAATTGGATTTTTTAAAGAAAGGGTAAAGAGTTCTCACGTTTTGAAATTAAGTGAATATTTTAAAAATAAAATTCAAATTTTAAATTTAATTAAATTTTTATTAAAAATTAAAATGCAACAAACTAAAAATTCTTTAAATAAACAACTTTTAAATAACTATCAAAATTTTCTCTATTTATTTTCTTATCTTCACTTTCACGTAACAGATCTAAATCTACTTACTAAATATTTATCTAAGATGATTATCAACCCAATTGTCCTAAAAGATATTGTCTTCACTATCATCATACCTTTGACTTTGAAATGTTTTTACAGTAGATAGCTGAATAAGCATGAATGACATCACATTAAAGACGAATTTAATTCAAGACACGTGAAGGCAAATAATTAATGTTGTTAATTTAATTGCAAAGTTCTTTTTGAGTAGAATTTCGTGAGATGAAATAATTTAAAAAGCAAAATTGAAATGAATTTAACTTGTTTGACTGAAACTAAAAAGAATCAAAATATTTTTTCAGAGTTTATTCTTATGAGAAAAACAATATTTCAGCAAATTAATTTTTTGTAAGAAACTTTTCCTCCATTATATTTTTGTTGTTGCTATTCAATCTTTCACTAACTTCTTGTGCTTCTTATCTTTCTTTGTGCAAACTTAATTTGCATGATATAAGAATGAATGAGAAAGAAAAACTTTGCAATTTTGCTTGCATTTCACGAATAGTTTAACATTCTCCCATCAGTAGCGGTGTGTGCATGTATATAAAAAAATAAAGTTAGCGAGGAAGCAATAGCCTCTGTGAAGTTAGCAAAACTTTTTAGCAGAAGTTGATCAAAAATTTAAATACTAAAAATTGTTTTAAAACTTTTTGTTTAAGGAAATTTGAGAACATTTTTTGTTTTTTTTACAACTTTCACAATTATTAAGAATTGTAAATTAAAAAAAAATCACAAATTCTCGTTTTCAAAGAATTTTAATCGAAAAATTATTGCATTGGATTAAATTTAATCGCTTAAGATTTATTAGATTAATCTACCAAGAAAATTTTAAGCTAATTTCACAGAAGCAATATGAGCTTTTTTCAATAACTTTAAAAATGAAGGAAGTAAACAGAAAATTTAATTTTTTCAATTTTCTCCATTTTTTAATTCTTTGAACAAATTTCCGTTTGTTGATTAAAGAAATTTTTTCTTCTTACAAAAAGTTTTAAAGACAGAATTAATTAATTATCAATAATTGACAGCAGAATTTTTATAGAAAAATGAAAAAAATTGAACATTTAGCTTCAGGTGAAAAATGTTTCAAACACAAAAAGTGCAGTTCAATGAAGAAATCTGCTACAAAAACATTTCTCTCTATAGCAAGCATCATTCGTTGAATTGAAAAAAAACTTTGACTAGCATAAAAAAGAACAACAGAGAAAAAGTTTTTCAATAATTTTCGCCCTCACAGCGAGTAGAGAAAAAAAATATATTTTTTTTATTTCTTCCGTTTCACTGTAACAATGAAATAATCAAATAGACCGGTGAGCGAGAGAGCAGAGACAGAAAAAGTTTCTATGGTGATTTTTTTCTATCTCTAGCTCAATATTTGCATTTTTACTTTCGTGAATTTATATGTTGAATCAAATCATCTAAATGTGGAACGTCAACACGATCAGTAAAATCTGTGTCAATATGCCCCGTCTCTTGAAGTAGCGTTAGCACAATGTTGATGATTTCCTATAAGATATTAATTTAATATAAAAAAATATTGTCGGTATTTTCAAAGTTGTAGACTTATTTTGTAAGGTCATAAAAATCAAAAGCAATAAATTTTTTGATTCATTTACTGATTAGATTGGAAACTTTTCTTACTGTTTTGTTAGCTTTAAATTGATTTCATTGACTAATAATTTTTAAATTTGACAAAACCATGAAATTATATTTAAAAAGTTTTTAAATTTAAAAATTTCATTACTTTAAAAATAATTTAAATTTTTCAAAAAGTTCGTTATTTTTAAAATTTGAATTTTTAAAAATCCGTTATTTTTATTTTTTGAAAATTTTTCAAATTGAAATTTCATTGTTTTAAATTTTAAAATTCGTTTAATTTAATAAAAATTTTCTAAAACCAAGAAGATTGTTATCTTAGAATTAGAGAATTTTGTTATAATTCTAAGTTTAAGTTGTTAACAAATTATTTTTAAATTCAAAAACTTCGTTATTTTTCTTAAATGAAACTCACCACATTGACAACATTATGAATTTGTCCATTGATGTCAATCTTAATTGAAGTAACATCACCCATGTTGTTATTCTTTATTTGAATGGGGCTCGAGATTGAAACTTCTGAAATGCACAGCAGGGCGACGCTACAAATTAGTAAAAATGTCAGGAACTTCATCTTTCTTCTTTTAACGTTAAAAGCTACAAATAATGAGATAGAAAAGTTGTGTGTGAGCTATATTAACTTTCTCTTTCCATCATTGTTGCTCTTCATCTCTTCCTTCCGTTAAATTATTGTATATAAGAAAAAAAATCGCGCGTGGAGTTTGAGAAGAGCGAAGGCGTTTATAAAAAAAAATGTTATCTGCAACAACTCACGTCTGTCGATAAATCCAGCTGAAATAATAATGAAATATTTGTCTTCCAGCGTACATTGCTTTATATTTATACGCTACTACTCGCCTGCCTACATTTTATAAGCTTGTCTCTTTCATTCTATCAACATTTTCTTTATCTCGCCAATTTTCCTTAATACACTTCTTCACTTGGCTTCTGATATGAAACAAATTTTGTTTTATATACAAAGAATAAAAAGAAAACAACAATCTCCCACAACCGCCTTCATTTGTGTGTGTGTCTATTTGTGAAATTTGTGAAACCACGAATGAAAATTTTTTTAAAGCTTCCTTCTTTCTCTCTCTTGAGTCTGCTTTTGATGGATAAATTCTAGAGTTGTGGTTTATTTTCAAATGAAAATTTAATTTAAACTTTTTCTATTTAAAATAAAACTAAAATTAGATACAAAATATACAGCCTTCGTTGAAGTTAGCTAACATTTTTAGAATTTCAAAATCTGACTTACATTTTTACTTAAGCTTTATTGTGCTAAAATTTCAACATTTATATTTTTACTTTGACTTTTTCCATCAAGTTTCAATGTTTATGATTTTATGTGTGATTTTTAACGGATTTTTATAACGTTTTTGTACAAGTATAAATAAATGTTGATACTGATCAACAAACAACAAAAAAAATCAACAAATTGCAACGTGGGTCTACCCTTAAGCATCTTAAGTAAAAATGTAATTGAGATTACAAACTTTGTTTAACTTCAAAAAAGTCAAAAATTTCTATTTTTAGTAATTTTTTATATGTTTGAGAATAGAATGAAAGAAGAAAAAAAAAACAAAAAGCGGATAAGAAGAAAAAAAGCGTTGAGCTCCACTTCTTATGAGTAAGATGATGATGAAATTACAAAATACTTATTCAAATTACTAAGATCAGTTCTTCCTCTCTCTTGCTATGTCTTGTTAAGAAATTTTTGCTTTTTCTCTTTCCACTTTTTCGTGAAATATTGCTCTTAAGCATAATATTTAGTTTAATGCTTTCATTCCATCTTCGCAGCATTTCTACATATTTTCATACTTTATGCAAGTCTTCTTCCCTTTTTTCACAAGAAATGAGAGTGCGAGAGCTCAAATTTGAATTTTCCTCATATTTTCTCAAATGTAAAATGAACGTAAAGCTCTTTATGCATACTTACAGAAAACTTGATTGAGAAAATTCTTCCACATCGTTTTCCCTTCTTCACTCATTCGCGAATGTAAAAATAAAGATTTATTTATTTAATTTTCTTTCACTGTGATTTTTGACTTTATAATACTCGTGAAAAAAAATTATGGATTATGAGGTTTGCGTGTGATTTTTAAATTGAAACTTTTAAGAAAATAAATAAATCAGATTTTCACAGTTTCAAAACGATTTCTAGATCAAAAATTTGTTAGATTGATAACCATGAACTAACTCTTTAAACAGGAAAAAAACGATTCTGAGAAAAAGTAACAAAAATGAAAAGTTCAGTTTTTATCAATAATTTCAACATTAATTAGACATTTTTAATAATATTTTTGTGTTACATTAAACCATACCTAGCAGCAGAAGAGATGGGAAAATTTTATTAATGCTGTTTTAGTGAAATTTTGTCCAGAATATTTATTTACAAATATTGACGAAAATACCTAAAATAAAATAAAATTTTAAAATATTTTAAACATTCATTTTCTCCCTGGATCTGAATTTTGCATTTCTAAAATCAAAGTTTCCTTTTTATTTTTCATAAAACTCAACTAAATTTGAATTTCGAGAAAAATAATTTTAAATTTTAAAGTTATATTTAAATTGAATTCTAAATAAATTTAAATTTTTTATGAAAATGCACTATGTAAGGTTTTAAAAAGTAAATAAAATTGAATTTAAATTTGAATTGTTACTAATCAACTTAAAACAATTTTACGTTATTATCTCACACTTTTAACATTTATTTTACTCATTTTCATAATTTATCGTTGCATAACTATCCAATTGCAGCGAGTAGAGAAGGGAAATTATTTTTATTACGCAAGAGACATACTCAAGTATTGCTGTTGCATTTTTATCATCTTCACTTCCTTTATGCACACACATAATTCATTGCAACAATTTTTTCTCTATTCCTCTTTTATTTTCCCACAGCAGCTTGTTTTTCCTTCGTACATGGAATGCTATAATGAATTATATTTCATTCTCTCACTCGCTCGGTATGCGCCCGTCAAAGACTCGTTTGGGAAACATGAACTACAATGAGCTCTTCTCCACATTCACACAAAATGTGCATTATAAAAATTCTTTATTAAGATATGCAATAGAAATGAATGAAAGAAGGAGTGGATGATATTTTTATCATAATTAATTTGATGAGTCATTTGTCTGTTGGCTGAAATGAGCTTTTCTCTTTCTCTTACTCGTTTTCACTTTAGCATGCAAATTAAATTTGAAAAAAATTTCTCATTACGAAAAATATGTATAGAGGAGAGAGAGAAGAGCTCTCATTTCCTCATTATTATAAAGTTTTCTCACTCGTCGCATTTTATATAGCCAGAAGTGTTTTTAATTATCAGCAGCAGCAGCAGCACTTTTTGCAAATATGCACGAAATAGTAATTAATTATAACCATTGCTGAGCTTCAAAATTTTTTTTAAACATTATTGATTATGAATCCATAAGAACACAAAGGCTAGCGAGTTTATTTGAAGTTGTAAGACCAGATTGAAATTATATGAATAATAATATTGTTATATACAGAAATGTATTTAGTAAACTACTTCGTTTTGGTTATCAAGAGTTTTTGACATTTTGATTGTAAATTTATCTAAGCAAGGAGTTTTTTTTGGTCCAAAATATCATTAAAACCAAGGGGTTAGAACTCTTGATAAGCAAAACCGAATAGACATTGAAAAATAAATTTTGTATGAAAATTATCAAAATTTTTTTGCAATTTTTGATTATTTTTGCAAATATTATAGCATTTTTGATAATTTTTTGCAATTTTGATATTTTTTTTTGGAAGAATTCGCATCCCTTGATTAAAACGTTAAGAATTTATCAAGAAAAATAACGAGACGGACACGGTGATAAAAGTTTCACTTTTTTTAAAATAGCAAAGTTTCAAAATAGTTTCTCATTTTATTGTTTTTATCCTAAGGGCCTAATAGAATAGTGGCTATTAAGAATTAGCTAAAAATTAGACTAGAAACCAAACATATTAGAATTTTTGCAATGTAGTGAAATTCTTTTAAATCTATATGCAGAGTTGTAAAAGTAGAATTTACTTTGTAGCTTTTGGCTACTTTCTACAGTAGATTTTGGCTACAGTAGCCAAATGGCTACTTTTTAAAAAGTTAAGGACCAGTAGATTAGCAACTCTGCCTATATGTCTAAGATTTCAACAAATTGTTAAACTTTCTAAATTAAATTACTTTCAACTGTGTTTATATTGTTCAAAAAAGTAAAAGCAAAAAATTTCAATTAAAATTTTTAATTTCTTCATCAACCATGATAAATAAGTGAAATAAATTTTTTCCTTTATCTGTTTTTCTTAGAAAAAATTGCGATGAAAAGAAATCGATTGGGATGTGAAAAAAGCAATATTGGCATAAGTAAAAGAGAAGAAAAAGGGATTGAAAGTAGACAGAAAGAAGAATTGAATAATAAGCTCCTTTGAAGCATGGAATGAGAGAAAGAGAGAGAGAAAAGCCATAAATTAACCCAATTGAATGTATAGCTGAAAAACTAGAGCGATGATGAGGGGATAATTTTGTGAAAACTAAGTAAATTTACGCACTTATCAATTCATTCAAAAGATAATTCATTGCGGAGTGGTGGTTGGTCATTCTGAGATTTCTATAGACCATGGCGATGGGATAAATTGAAGAAGGATGGACCGTGTCTGCTATGTATGTGGAAAGAGAAAATTTTCTGATTTTCATGAACTGAAAACGAGTACGGTTAAATTCTATTTTTGAAGAGAAAAAACGATGAAGTGGTCAAACATAATAAATCTTTTTCTGGTCTGAGATTGAGAAATGGAAACAAGCAAAAGAG
>JACWBX010004206.1:29675-39940 GCA_014622435.1 Polypedilum pembai
CAGTCAAATAAACTGACATTTGTAACACCATGATATTTCAAATGTCATTTCAAATTGTTCATTTTGTAATTTACAAAGTCATTTCCCTAGAATTTTCACTCTTTTTCAATTCTCAGACATGTTTATTTACACATGATTTTATGCGAGATGAAATTTGAATAACAAAACTTCCGGCTTAGCGCTTTTGAACTTCACTTGTTTTTTTACTGCCGGAAACAGTTGCCGGAAACAAAATTGAAAGTGAAAAATTAATATTTTTTACTTCCCTTGGTTTTCGTTCTTTGTGAATGTAAATTCTTTTCAAAACATTCGAGAGAATAACAGAAGCATCAAGATTTATTTTTTATAATGGTGGAGAAGCATGGGGAAACTATAGATTTTTACGATTGCATAAAATATGTGAAAATTGTTATTTTATGCAAAAGTTTCTGTCTAGTTTGAAATGATTTTCTCTTCTCTAGTTACTACGTGTGAGATATGAAGTCATTCATGACTGTAAGTAGTTTACGTAAGTACTAACTACTGCATGAAATGTCCTATAAACTGAGAGACTCAAAAATCTCTCCTGTTTTTCACCTTCTATGCAAATGTTTTATTATGTTAGCATTACAAATCGATTTGCCACGCCATGTATGCTTTTCACATTCAAATTCAAATTATTTTCTTTCTTTTTCACTCTCTCTCATGTGAATCAGCAAGTGAATATTTGAAATGTCTCATTCACTTCATTCAATGTGCATGTTGAAAGTGAAATAAGCGGAAAAATCTTTTAAATAAACACACTGAATGAACATTATTTCTCATACATTACAATTTTTATTTCTTCTCTCTCTCTCTCTCTCTTTCATTTTTAGAAGCATTTTTGAAGCAGAGATTATAGAAATTTCAACATTTTAGTCCATTAGCTAGAATTTATATTTGAATGATTTTAATTTACATAAGTAAGTCATTTATTTTTAATTCTATTTTAACTTGATAAACTTTTTTAAAAATCTCAATTAATTTCAACAAGGAAAATGTCACAAAAACTTTATTTTTTGAGCATTAGTAACAGTCAAATTTAAATATAATATTAATGCCTATTTGTTCAGTTCTTATTCTTTTAAACTATACAAGCTTGAAGAAAGACGTGTTCAAAAAGAGATTTATAATTAAAATATGGAATTTAATTTAAAAATGTCATTTAAAACAGAATTATTCATATATCGAAGTCAACTCATTAACAGAGAATCAGTTTTTTAATTGATCCGTAAAAGCTTGAAAAAGCAAAATTGTTAATTTTCGTTCACAAGGAACAACTCTTGATAGTGTAAACAGAATAAACATTGAAACGAAAAAATTTTATATTCAACTATTAAAAAATTTTGTTAGAAACTTTGTTAATTTAATAGTTTTTTGGCAGACGTGGACACACAAAAAAAGAACAAGAAAGATCAAATAAAGATCAAATGGGAGCAAAAAAGATCAACATGTATCCACGCCTTTTAAATTCAGCGATTTAGAAGAATTTTAAACTTTCAAGCAAATTATATTTGTACATTTAATTTAATTTTTAACATTTAAAAACTCAGAAGTTAATCTGTTTCAACACTTAACCAAATATTATCTTTTCAGTTAATATTTCTAATAACAGAGTTAGAAATCTGCTTTTAAACCTGCTAACAAGCAAAGCAATAGCAAATCTGTTTTTGATAACCTCACATTGAGGAAAAAAATTTATAGGTAAACAAATCATAAACCGATTAAAGATAAATTGAAAAATCCCAGGAAGAATGTCAAGTTAATCTCCTATCTTCATAACATCATTTTCTTTGACTGTTGAATGACACATGGTATGATGTTGTTTATTTCACAATTAAGAAATAAAATCATAATTATCGTAGTCAAGAATCTTAATCAAGGGGTTTCATTAAATTTTTTAGTTTTTATTCTCAGAATTCAGACAGAAAAAGTGACAGTTTGAACTTCGAAAATTTTTTTTGAATGTTTTGATAATTTTAGATCTTTTTTTCAAAAACAAAAATTTAAATTTCTTTCTTTATTCTGCTTTTTATTTGTTTATAATTGAAATCAATTAATCAATAACAGAAAATAATTAAATGTCTAAATGCAAAAAATAACTTACTATTTAAAATTTGCTAGTTCTATTTTATGACAGTTTTTATCGATATGGAAGGTTTTTACAATTTATTTTCAAGAAATATTTTCCATGGGAAAAATAATTAGCCCTAAAAGAACACAAAATGCCAAAATTTCTCTCCTTAATTTTTCTTCTGATCCTAGTTTTTAAATTTTATACCTTCAACATCAATAAATAAAACAAATTTTAGTAAATAACAAAATCTTCATTCTACCATAAAAATATGCTATCCACACCCAACAAGTAGTAGCTATCATTTCTTCTTATACATGCATCAATGCACCTTTACATTTTCACTTCTTCTTCTCCTCCTTAGAATAGATAGGTCTAAAGTCATGCCACAAAATGTTCATTGAAACTGAATTCACATTGATAAGAAGAAGAAGAAAAGGAAGAAAAAAGTTCATCATAAAACTTTCTCTTTTTCACACAAAATCTCGTTTTATCTCACCGAATTCATTTCTTTGCATTTTGAAATGAAAAACCAGAAAAAGAAGAAAGATAAAAAATTTTCTATACTTTTGCAATTTGCACTGGCAGCAATGTAGTGTAGAAGCAGCAAGAGCATGAGAGCATTGAAATGGAAAGAGAAAGAGAAAAAGGAGAAAAATATCTCTCAAGACATGACAAATATCTATTTTAATTTCTTAGCTTCATTCAGCGATAGAGAAAGAGAGAAAAGTCCTCTCGCCTTTGACATACTTTGACTGTGAAGAGGCAAAAAGAGACAGAGATTGAAGGAAAAAAGTGCTTTTGAAAAGATAGAGACGGAAAATTAAAATGTATTCATGCAGAAACTAAAAGCTATTATAGAGCTAAAGTCCTTTGACCAGAAACAAATGAGATAGAGGGTGAGACGACGAGAGAAAGAGTGCACAGAAACATTTGCAAATGAAAGGCTATTTTAAATTGCTTTATTGCAGAAACAGATGTCAACACACTGCACATTGAAGTTAGAAGTAGGAAGGTTGAGGTGGAAGAATCTATTTGCACTCTCTTTTATACATTTATACAAACATAAATAAATGAAGAGAGAAAAAAATATGAAAATGAATAGAACAAGATATTGCAGTCAAACACAAAGGAATGACGAATGAAAATTAATTATTTATTTCATTTCATTCTCATCTAGACATATACAAGCATATACAGAAAATAACAAACAGAAATGATGAAACTAAAAGAGATTTCAAATCATTGCTTTTATCTGATGAAATCATTGTCAATTTGTTGATTTAATAGTTTTAATTGTATAAATTTAAGTGAAAAATATTAAAACTTTAAATTTATTTTTAAAAAAACGAACTTTTTGAAATTGAAATTTGATTTAAAAATTTCAGGTAAATTTTAAATTGAATTTTGTTCATTCAAACCAAGGGTGGGACACTAAAAAAGTTGATTAAATTTAATTAAGTTATTAAGTGCCCCATTCTTGATTCAAACAAAGATAACCAGTTTTAAGAAGAAAAAATTTTATAAATTCTAAAATCAAATGGAATTTTTGACTAACTCTACCAATTTAGTTATTGTAATGCATTGTTGAACTGTAATTTCCTTCACCGAAGATTGTCAAATGATACTAGAGAAGAGAAGAGGTAAACAAACAATAAAATTTTATTCTAACCTATTAAACCATACAGAAGGATGAATAAGGTGACAAAGTTACAAATCTTAATGAGAAAAATAGCAAATATTTTACCACTGTGTTAACACCTCTGAAAATAAGTAAAAATTTTCTTTTTTAACATCATAATTCATTAGCTTTACTTTTGTATTTCTAAAAAGGTTTTTGATTCTTAATTATGCTTTTTAATCATTCGTAAACTATGTAAATTGTAAGAAATAAATTTAAAGTTCAAATTTTGCTATTCGAAAAATTAAATTTTGAATTCTTATAATTAACAAAGAATAAAAACTTTCACTTTAAAACACTTTAGACAGAAGTTTTTAGCCCTTGAAATTTAGTATATTTTTAAAATTGATTTAAATTTTAATTTTCTCTTAAATTTAACGTATCAAAAATCAAATAAAATCTCAGTTGATTCCAAAATAAAAAGCAACAATTTTTTCTATCTTCTTCTTACTCTCTATGTATGCATGTTGTGTTGTCATCATAGCGATTAAGTGAAAAGAAATGTTGCATTTTAATATTATTAAACGTTCATGTGAGAATGAATAAAAGAATGTATATATAGGGACTAAACCTCAGACAATAATTCACAGGGCACTTAATAGACAGCAGAAAGCGCCATAAATAAATCTACATGACGCCATGTACTGCACAGCTGAGCTGAGCTGAGTTTTATGCTCTGTATACCTAGTGTCGAGCGTAGCAAGGAGGATGAAAAAGAAATTTTATTTACTTTTTTACTCTATGAAACTCCTTCGCAGTTGAAAAGCACGAAAGCGTGGTGTGACCATGAACTGTGAGTGCGTAAATGAAAATATACATTTTCTGCTCTCTGTCCATTAATCAGCCTCTATCGGCTCTCTGTTAGTGAAAAAAAGCGAAATTGTTTCCAACTCTTTTATTTCTTCCTCAATAACATGTCTCACCACATGGCATTTGCTTGTTTTTATGTGTTTTCATAATTTTCGCTTTTTTTCTCAACATTATTAATTTTTTGTTGTCATGAAATAATGAAATTAGCCTCTTCCGGATACTTCACATGATTTTTTTTATTCTAACTAAAATTTTCATTTTATTCTACATGTTATCGACCAATTGTGTGTTTTTTTATTACATTTTCCGCCAATTTCAATTTTATTGTTTCAATTTTTTCACGTTGATGGATAAAAATGCTTTTATTTTTATGCTCATGTCTATTAATTTGCATTTTTGTTATTTTTCACTTTTTCAGTTGAAAGCTTTCATTAGTTTTTGTTTGTTGATGACACAATACAAATTCAATCAAAAGATTAATTTAAGTCAAATTTAAATTCAATTTTGTACATTTTTTTAGGGTTTGGAACTTGCATGCATACTTGACTGGTATGCGCATACTTGCATGCATGTTTACTTACTCAAAAATGTCTCTAAAACATTTCAATTTTATTTAATTCAATCAATTTTTTTGATAAATTCATATGAAAGTTAATGATACTTAAATTTGCCAAATTTTGACTAAGTCAAATAAAAACCTGAATGAATTTTGAAAATTTTTGAATAAGTCAACTTGCATGCAAGTATGCGCATATCAGTCAAGTATGAATGCAAGTTCCAAACCCTACTTTTTTCCACTCAAAAATCTTTGTGAAAAATTTCAATTTTCAACCCCCGAGCAGCACAGCGCGACTCCGACTGTCGTGCGACCACCGTGCGACTTCCGCGTCATGCCGATGACGAGTCTTTGTGGTAGCCTCGACGGCTCGTCATGCGACTGCCATATGGCAAGTCATATATAAGTCGCAAAGGCGTCGTCACGACGTCGTTGGATGGTACTAGGGCCACGCTGCGACGCCGTGTCGTCTCCTTCGCGGCGATTGTCAGTCGCACGACGGTCGTGATTTGGTCTTCATGGCGCCCCGTCAAGGCCCGTCACTATAATGTCAGTCGCACGGTAGTCGTACGACTGGCCATGTGCTGCTCGGGACCTCTTTCAACAATTTTTCATTTGGTTGAGTCAAAGAAGTCAGAAATAATTCATTTTTAATTAAAGCTTTATGTGAAAAAGGTGTATACTGCAACCACTGCCACACCACCATCATTATTATCATTAGCCATTCAACGTTGCTTGCGCGTTTCAAATTCATTTCCATAAAAATGTAATTAAAAAAATTAATTTTTTAAAAGAAACGTTTAAATGTTATAATTTTTTCTCTATAAATTTTTGTTGTTTAGAAGTTTTTCATGGACATTTTTGTTGTTTTTATTTTTATTATTTGAGAAAGAACCATTTTCGATATTCCTCACGTGCCAATGATTTTCATCGCAATTGTGTTTGATTTATATGTCGTGAGGTCAAGTGAAGCACGTATTTTGTAAAGAGAACGATAATGTCAAGTTGAGAGTTACATGAGAAATTGCTTGGTTTGGTGTTTAAATGAAAATTATTATAAGAAGAAATTTATATTTATTAGAAGAATAAGAAAGATTTATTTAGAATGTTGAAATTATAAAATTTGAAATCAAAATTGAAGATTTTGAAATATAAAAAGTCTTAAAATAAAATTTATTTAATATGAATAAAAAGCATAAGCAAAGACACAAGATGCTCTAATTTGCTCTTTTTAGATCTTGATTGATCTTTTATTTCTCTTTATTGCTAATTTTTGTAACTTTACGTGTGTCTACGTCTCGTCAAATGATTGACGAATCAACAATTTTATTTAGAGTTTTTAATTCAGATGTAGGAATGCAGCAAGTAGATAAGATAATTTTATTTGCACTGTAACCTTTGTGCTTTTTCATGACGTTATCTCGTCTCTCCAATAGTATAAATTGACATTCATGTTTTTGTAATAAGTTTAGTTGATATTTTAGCAAAGAATAAAGAAAAGATCTTGCTACAAAAAGAAGAACAATAATTATCATCTTACATTCCGCAACACAGACGACTCAGTTCAAATGAAGATGGTTGATGTTGTCGAATTTTAAATTTTTTTAGTTTATAAAACATTTTTGATTTTTAAAATGTTAGTCAACAGCATTCTTGAAATTTGTTAAATTTAAAAATTTAAGTTTCTTTGAATTCTAAATGATTCAACTACAAGTTAAACTTACAAGTGAAGTTTACAGAAAAAAAGATACCTAAAAAGCTTAAATCCCTAATGAATCGATGATCAACGATCTGCTTCTGGTTTTTTTCTTCTCACTCGGAAATTGTAGAGGTTTGGAATTTACAGTAAGTGTGTATATATGCCATCACAAATCAAGGCACCCAAGAGAGGCGAGAAAAAAAAAAAAACATTTACATATACACAGCAAGGATGGATTGAGAAATGAAATGAGGCAGATATTGAGCTAAAGAGTGTGAGCGAATAAAGCACAAGCATAAGCATAACAGAATGATTTATATTCAATAGAAAATTGAATTGCGGTAAAATTACTTGCGGGTGTAAAAGAAAAGTGAAGAGCAGAGCAGGTGCAGGTGTTTCACATCGAATTCTCCACAAATATCATCACATTGCTTTACCATTTCGACATAGAGAAATTTGCGGGAGTTGGTAGCGAAAATTAATCAAAAAACAACATTCGCTTGCCAATACGCTTGCCATTCACACCTGAGAACGTCAAGGAGAGAGAAAAACTTTTTCTCGTGACAGGTTAGAAGTTGTGAGTGAGCGCTATTGTGGTATGAGTGAATTTTTTCATCTTATAAGGTAACAAAAACATCACTTAGCTTAGTTTTGCTTCTTCTTTACTTATATGTGCATGCTCAAGTTAATGCATTCACTTTTATAACTATAATTTTCTATTCTCACCTACCAACATGCATAAAATCTTTCATAGTTTAAAGAAACTTTACTGCAAATCGTGACGCTTTTATAATTTTCATTCCATGAGAAAGCAAGAGCGAGAGAAATCAATTTTCTGCAGGCGGTGCAAGAAAAGGTGAATTGGAAAGATTCTAACAAGCAAGAGCATCGATGAAAGCAATTTTGGTCATAACAGCACTCGCTGTTTCATACTTTTAATGCATTGTAATGTATCGTTAGTGCACTAACTGCTATACCTGCATAACAGCATACATATATGTAAACTTCTATTTGTAAAATCAGCAGAAACTTTTTAGCTCGATTTTATGAGAATTTGAATAAGAAATTTGTTTTTGTTTTGGCTGATAGAGTTAAATTTTAAGAATTTTTGAATTCTGATACTACAACAAGAATAAATTGAAAATTTTGAACCAAAAATTGAACTCAAAATATTTGAATTTTAAAAGTTCGTTAACTTTCATATAAATTTTTGAATGAATTTATGACTTGGTTTGTACACAGACAATTTTCAATCTGCTGTCTTTATACAAATCTACTTAAACTGTGGTTTTTGCGGTGAATTTAACATAACATAACTTGATTGCATAAATCGAAGAAATGCGTTTTAAACTTTTTAACTTTTCGTTCATTTTAAAATTTTTTCCTTTCCCTCATCGATGTTGTTATATGTATTTTTACAGGAAAAATCATTTTTACATTCGTTAATTAATTAAATTGCTCTCTCGTTCTCATTGCATGTGTTGTTGAGAATATAGAGTAGAGATTGTTTGCAACATTGTTTATAGAGAGAAAGAGGAAAAAAAAGAAAATGTTGATTAATTAAAGGAATTTGAAAAGTCTTTAAAATGATTGAAATCTTTTGTGTTTTATGTCATATTTTTTAATGTCTTTTTTATATGAACAACTTCGTGCTAGCCTTTTTTCTCTCTCTATTTTCGATGACTAAAGTATTTCATGTTTTATAATTTTATTAAACGCCTCTTTTTGACCATCTGCCTATAAATGCCCAGCTAGAGGCACGAAATCGAAATATTGTGAGCTTCTATTTTCAAGAATGAGTATTATAGCTGAAAAATAAGCAATTCATATCACGTAAATGACATTCTCAAACTATCCTTCGGCATATAAACACATTCATAAGCAAACTGTTACAGACTAGAGTGTGAGAAAGTGAGAGTGGAGTGTGAGTAGATGACATTAGCTTAGTTGCTACAATGGAGCTATTTCAAAATTTATATCAATGTGAGCACATAATGTAATGTGCTAGAAGAACCTTCGAAGCTCTCTTTGCTTGCTTGCTTAAACAGCATTAAAAGTGGCACACATACAGAGAGTAATAAAAAGAGTCGAGAGAAGCACAGAAAGATATAGAAAAAAAAATATTTTTGTCAGCTGTAAACTCAGAGCAATAAAGATGATTTTATTGTCACGGTTTTTGTAGCAATCCAAAGAAATAAAATGTTATCCTATCCTCACTCGCAACTCATTTTTGTGTTCTACTCTCTTTGATGAAAATTGTCAAACTCAAACACAGTAAAATATTTTCGCATTCTTATCAATTTAATGTGTTGATGTTATTATCACTGTCATTATTTGCTTGCTGTTTTTATTTTATTTAATGAGAGTGCATTCTTAAAGGTTAAAATAAAAAGGTGAAATTTTTTTTTATTAACCTTTTATTCTTTACAGTTCAACAACTTTATCATCATTATTTTACATATTTTATTTAAGAAATAAATTTTATTATCAAAGTATAAAGAATTTAATTTATTTTCATAAAAGAAAGTAATGAAAAATTTTTGTTCTTAATAACTGTAAAAGGAAAAAAAATTATTCTTTGCTTTGAAGTGAAATTTCAATCGTACAATAAAAGCTCAAATTTCTCTAAATTTTTAACATTAGACTCAAAAAAACATTGAGAAGTTTTAAATTTTGAAGTTTACTATGTTAAGATAGAGCTAGGAGTAATATGACGCTAATAAAAAGATAAAGCAAACGCAAAAACCTTCCAATCAATCACTAATTGCAAGGGGAATGCATTTAGTTTTTTCCCGGTATTTCCTACTAAAACTACTTTTAACTACTAATGCATTTCCTCTATTTTTAGTAAGAAAAAATTTCCAAGTAAACCTACAGTTGATTTGCAGTTAAACTTTTTGCAGACTTGTCTACAAATTACCTTTTGGCTCTTCGAACAACACTCAATTTTAGAATGTAATTTTTGAATTGAAATATTCACTGAGAAAAATGTTTTTTAGCTAGCATAAAGTTTGTGCCAATAAAGCATAGTTATGATTCCTAAAAAGCAAATTTTATTAGACCCATAAAGATTTTTATGACACTTATAAAACTTTTCTACCACTTATAAAAAGTTTTATGAGTCTAATAAAGTTTGCTTTTTAGGACTCATAACTGTGCTTTATTGGCACAAACTTTATGCCAGCTGAAAAACATTTTTCTCCGTGTTCACTGTATATAACAGAATTTTTCTTTTTTATGCCATTTCATTCTTAATTTGAGTTTTGAAGTATTTTCACGCTCTAATACTACAAGAACTTCAGGTTCATCCTTTTCTTCATCAAGTCATATCGTCAAAAAGTTGATTGAATCTTTTTGTGATGAAATATGCTTCAAATTTCACATACAACAGCCTACGCTTCACAGTATAGAATAGGCATATTTTGAA
>JACWBX010004206.1:41750-57141 GCA_014622435.1 Polypedilum pembai
AAAATTATTAAAAGAAATTAGTGATTGTTCATTATTGTAGTGAAGTTGAAAATCATTAGTGTCTTTTCCAGCCAAACTTCAATCTTGGCACAAATCAACTGGTATCCGCATACTTGCTTGCAAGTTACATAAAAATGTCTTTAATTCATTCAGATTTTATATAATTTAGTCAAAAGTCAATGATTTTTAAATTTATCAAAGTTTTGTCCAAAATAAATTATATCTGAATGAATTAGAGATATTTTTGTGTAAGTCAAGTTGTATGCAAGTATATGCAGATTAGTCTAGTATGCTTGCAAGTTCCGAATTCTAGTTTTAATAAAATTTGTTACTAATCAAAAATGATATCGGAAACCAACAATATTAGTCAATTCTTGTAAAGCACATAACAAAAAATAGAATTGATATAAAAATGTCTGATTTTGAATAAAACTTCTATTGTTAAGAGAAGAATGATAAATTTTCGTGTTGCATAATTTACAAACAATCCTTTATTTCTCGGTATTTCCGACTTTTACATTTTCCATTCCTTTTTGTTTGATATTTTACAATTTCTCTTTTCCATATTTATTAATTAACATTCAACTGCAACTTAAGTCTATTTTAAAACATGTTTTTATGATGCAATTGCAAGAGAATAAGTACATGTTTGATTATGACCTGAAGTGTAATGAAAATATATCATGATATCATATACAACACAGAGAGTTAAAACAAACATGAAAGCCAATTGTTTGGATTATTATTTTATTTTACTACATCAGGCGATGCCTTTTTGGCTCTTTTTAGTTTACTAAATTGCATTTTCTACCTTGATACATTTAATTTGACATTTTATTTATCTAAAAGGAAATATAAAAAAATTGTTCAAGTCACGACAGCAAAATTAAGAATTTTTTATTTTTCATTAATAAAATTTTTATTTCGTTAGAAAAGACACTTTAAAAATTCATTTCTCTGCACCTGACAATAAAATGCTTGTGGAATAACTCAATTTTTTATTTTAATTGATACAATTATTCTAAATACAATTTCATTTTGATTGTTAAAAGGTAGAATTAAATTTCTCTATATGAAATTGACACGAATGAGTTAAAAAAAAGAAAATTGTAATTTTATACTTTTGCACAGAGTTGTTTTTGTCGATTTGCATGCCGATTCGCTATAACTTTTTGTTGAAATAATATTTTGTCAAAATTTCTTTTGTGTGTTATTTTTTTCAACAAATAGCTTGTTTGTAGCCTTCAATCACTAAATTTAAATGAGTGTGGGTTTACATAAAATTTTTTAAAACGAAGGCTTGTTTGTAAGCTATTCGTTGATAGAATAACACACAAAAGAAATTTTGACAAAATATTATTTCAACAAAAAGTTATAGCGAATCAGCATGAAAATCGGCAAAGTTTCGCTGATTTGGCAAAAACAACTCTGCTTTTGCAATTGAAATTATTTTTTTATTTAATAAAGTAAAAACAGATCTAAATTCTTCATTGATTGATTAGATTTTTAAAAAAATTTCATTTTTAATTTTAAATACGACAAAAATATGCACAAAACTATGCATAGTTTCTCTTGTTTCGCTAAAAGCGTAAATACACAAAAAAGGAGCGTAAGTGAGCAAATAGAAGCAACTGAGGATGACAAATTGCTTTTTGCTCCAATTAGATCTTTTTTGTGTTTCCACATCTAGATTTCGGTTTAAATTTTATTTTACAAAATTTATTTAATGACAAAGCACAAAAAAATGAAGAAAAAAAGCAGCCTGTATTTACGCCTGGGTTTCTCTAACATTTTTTTAAATTTTTATCGTTTTCTTTGTTCACGTTCGACCTTAGATTAAAATTTAAATATTTTGATGATAGAGATTTATTAACAATTGTTTAATTTTAAGCAGAAATTTTGCTGTTGTTATTTTCAGTTTAATCCAGATTTAAACTTTTTTTGTTAAAAATTATTTAAATTTCTGTCCTAACAATTTTAATTGTTAATCTTACCTTTAAACTACTACGCATTAAATTTTCATAAAATGATAAAAAATTAATAAAATTCTCTTCGTTAACCCTTAAAAACGAATCAATTTTTTCACACAATTCTTTTCAATTTAAATATCATTTGAAAAATTACCCTGAAAATAAAATAATCCTACTCGAGGCCATTGAATGGAAAACTCTTTTTTCTGCTTCAATAACATGAAATTGTAATCATCAATTTTCTTTGCCACGAGGCTCAAATTAATGTGCACGAAATGAAATGTAAAAAAATCTCATTGTTCAATTTTCTTAATGCGCATTATGTATACAAAATAAGCAAAAACAGAGGAGAGAAAATTAAAAGAAATTTTTCTCGCTCTTGCTTTTGCTCTTGCTCTCTCTCTCGTAGTGAGCTACTATTGCTGTCAATGCGAAGGGGGTGAATAAAGATGTGTAATAAATCTATTTGGAATATATATTCCATGCATGAATGTGTGTCTATATGCTCGCTTGTGTCTTATTTGCTGAGGTTTTGTTTGCTTTAATTGTTATGATGCCTCACACTCATCACTTTCTCTTTTTTCTGAATTAATCTCTGTTTGATGTCACATTAGAGCTAGAAATTTATCTTCTTTCTCCCTACTGCTACTGTAATGAGCGAATTACAGCAGAGAATTGAGGATTCATGACAGAGTGCAAGAGATAAAGAAAGTGAATAAATAAAATTAAATTATTTTCTTTACATGATAAATTTCGAAAGGGATTTTGAGGAAAAGAAGAAAAAGAAGATAATGGAAATGTTAGTATAAAATTATTGATAATCAGCTGAACATCATTTATTTTTGAAATTTTAAGTTTGCATTTATCATTACATTTCAGTTCACTGAATTGAGTTAAGTATTTTAATTATATTTTATTTCAAATTTATTTCTAACTAGAAATTGCAGTTTAAAAAAATAATTTCACAACTAATACTTTTATCTAAGGCTTAGATAACAATCATCTGAGTTTATATGTAGATTTATTGTAAACAATTAAGTTAAATATTTTTATCATGTTAAATTAATTAGAAAAATGCAAGTCAATGCAGATTTCTAGCAAACATGTTATAGAAAAATTCGTAAAAAACAGAAAAATACAAAAATTTTTGTAGTTGCTAATGTTAGTTGTGGCAGAAATGGTATATGGAGAAAGAAGTTTTTTAGCTGGCATAAAGTTTGTGCCAATAAAGCATAATTATGATTCCTAAAAAGCAAACTTTATTAGACTCATAAAGCTTTTTATAATTGTTAAAAAAGTTTTATAAGCGTCATGAAAAGTTTTATGAGTCTAATAAGGTTTGCTTTTTAGAACTCATAACTGTGCTTTATTGGCACAAACTTTATGCCAGCTTAAAAACTTTTTTCTCAGTGTATAAAATCGATCGAAAATAAGACGATTTCCTCTAAAAGTTCATTACAAAGTTTTTATATAGTTTCATGAAGGAGTTTCAATTTTTTTTAAGTTAAAATTCAAACAAATTTGTTTGCTGGATCAAAATAGTCCTTCGTTCAAGTTCATAATAGAAGAAAATTTTGAAAATTGACAAATTTTGGGAAAAAAAATTTTCCTTTTCATTTTTGAATATTCTCAAAAATTTTTTGCAAACTGTGAACAATGAAAAATTTACCTCTGTTAAATTAATCGAATTTCAGTGAGTTGAGTTTTAACAAAATTTTCTTTCTTGTTATTGTGAATTTCTTTTATTATCATCAACGAAATTTTACATTTAAATAAAACAAATTCAAATACTCATCAGATAAGTCAAAATAAAAGAGGAAAAGAGAAAGAATAAAAATTCATGTCTACATTGCCCTGTATAATTTTCCAATTTTTTCCTCTCATTCTCAATTGCTCTAATCATACATCGAATGAAATAAGGAAATTGTCATCAAAATACATACACACACATATTGACTGAAGGGAGGAGAAAGAATTTTTTATTTTATTGTCACCACCCGATCATTAAATTTGAGAGTACGAGAGATCTATGCAATAAAACTCTCCCCAAAATGATTAATACGAGCTTATAGCAAGTAAAATTGTCACTTAAATGGCAAATTTTTCCTCTAGACAATCATCAGAAATCAATAGAATTGCGGGTGGAGAAGAAAGTCTTTCATTATACATTATGGTGCTATTTGTCAGCACTCTACTTCCGATTTCATTCTCATTCACTCATTCAATCAAGTTGCAATAAAAACGAAAATAAAATATCAAATAAAGATGAAAAATAAATGAATGAAAGGGAAAGTAAAGGAAGGAAGAAAAGCGAAGATAAAAGGATGATGATGATGATTGAGGGTGAAGTTGAAGCACACAAAAAATTACCGCAATGTAGCTTCAATAAAATATTAGTTTATCAAAAGGTGACTTTGACTGAAATTTGCTTCATTAATTTTAATTCTGGAAAAATCATTGCATAAAAAACCCAAAAATTCATTAGTGAACAAAAATTAATTTACAGTCCACAAAACTCAATCAATATAATAAAAAATTATAAATTAATTTATTAAATTAAATGTGCTTTTTGTGTGTCAAAATTAATGACATGCAATGATAACCAATAATCATCTAACCGCAAAAGCATTTCATCCTCATTTAAACATTTTTTCCTCTTTCTGTCTCGCTAGCTCATTACAGACACAAAATATTTCACATTTAATTCTAAAATTTATGTTGTGGTCAACTTCTTTTCTTCTCATTTGTCCTCTTTATGTGTACAAAAAAGAATCTAAACATTAATTTTCAGTAGGCACCAACAATAAAAAGATCTTCTTTTTACTACATGCAGGAGGGAAGCAGAAAAAATTCTGACGTTTGGTTTTAGTGGTCTGTAACTTTCATGAAAATTAATTGCAACAAACACGACGTTTTTCGAAAAGAAATGCTTAAGGCTTTATATAAATTTTTGCTGTTCATTTTATTTGTGTTTGCGCATTACACAACATAATAATTTCACTCGACTGCGTGAAAATGAAATGTTTTCTTATAGAATCAACGGGTGGTGGCATTTTCTTTTTGTTCACATGCTGTTATAATCTTAGATTTATTTAGACACACAAAAGGAAGAAATGTTTTTCACTTTCATAAATATTAAAGATAATTTAATGAAAATAAAAACAAGAAATTGATAGACATTAAATTTTTAGTAATATTAATATAGTAATTTAAAAAGGTTTCTTATAAGAATTTAATAGTAAAATATTTTTGAAATTTTGAAATTACAAATTTTAACAGACAAAATTCTCGATTGAAACTAGTAAAAATAAAACAAAAATTGTAAATAAAAGTAAGAAATAAAATTATGAATTTTTTGTTAAAAGAAAATTAATTTTATTTTATTTTATATAAAGTAAATTTATTATTTTAATTGTCGCTTGGCCATCATTTCCGTTCTCTTGAAAAAATATTTACTTTCAACTCAAATGTTATATAATTCAAATTTCAATATAAGCAAAACCATTTTTTTGCAACGTATTTGCAAGAAGAACTTTGAATGTCAAATGAACTATATTTGACTAATTTGAACAGTATTAAACAAATGAAATCGTTAATTTTTAAAATTTGCTGATTTTTTAAAAATAATTTTCAAAACTTCGGTCAATCTTACACAATTTTTTGAATACTTTCTATTATGAATGTGCATGACATTTTATAGAATTAAATTTAACGGTAGAAAATATTTTAAAATCTATCAGCTGAATTGTAGAACTGTTGAGTAGATTAAATTTTTACTTTCTTTCTTTTCTGACTTTTGCTGTGTGAGGAAGGTTCACGAATGTAAGGGAGATAAAAAATGATAATTATCATGGATTTATATTATTTTTATTTCAGCAATAATTTCTATTGTTAAGTTGTGTTTGCGTTATTGAATAAACATTTATGAATTAAATACAAGTTATTCAATTTTTAATTGAAACTTACAAGTCACACGACAACTTTCAAATATATCCCGACAAAATTTTTTTTATTGTATCGTTACCTTGCAATATTCAATAAAACTTTGTGATTATGACGTGTGTAAATGATTCATTTTATTTACACAATATTGCCGTTACTGCTGTTTATTGTTGTTGATATTTGAAAAATAAACAAATGTTTAACTGGCTTTCGGCTCAACATCATTAGAAGCATTATTTGTTTGTCTAATAAATCAAACAGCTGAAATTATTGCATATGATTATTAATTTTAGCTTTCTGAATGGCGTCAAATTTTTTTTTTTTTTTTCGCTTAGATCCTTACGCTCTCTTAACCTTTTTCGGTTGTCTCGAGCACTATTTCCTACGGACATTATCCCCACCTCAAGAATGTGGATAGCGATAATTTTATTGCAATTGTAAAGTTTCAAATTTATAGAAATTTTTCATGTCTAGTTTTTGATTAAATGTTGGTCGTAAACATAAAACTAAAAACTCATAATTAGAAAGGAAAAATTATTGTTTGAATTTAGTAGAAAAATATATATTAAAATTCGCTGCCATGTTATTACGTTCAGAAGAGAGAAAATGCATGTAATGAGACATATTTGCACAATAATTCTGCACTGTCACAAACAGACATGAAATTCAAAATATTTAATTAGCTTTAGGTAGAAATTATTATTGTTATTACTGCAGATAATGTTTTTTCGTGCTATTATTGCAATAGAGTTTTGATTCGCAATGTGGTCCACTGAAAGGATTTAATTTCAACAATACCTAATGATAATAGTCATTTGAGCAATATTGCAAAAGCATTTTTGCATGAAATCATAATCAAAATATGAACAACTGGCAAAATTTGGCTTGTGAAATATGAATGTTGAAGTCATTTGGCTTTTATTTGCTTTTTAAGTTCAAATGAGTTCGAATATTTTTAAATAGAGTCCAAAAACGTTTAACGACTAAAGTTAAAGTTTATTCGACTAAAATTGTTTTTAGTCGACTAAAATTTTCAACTAAAAAGCAACTAAAATTTTGTCGATTAGTATTTTATTTTTATTCGACTAAATTTAGTTGAATTTTAGTTAATCGAAAAACGGTTTTGGACTCTGTTTTCAAATTTTTCATCAGTTTCTTGCTTATTATGAAAGTTTCTTTTACCAATTTTAAATCAAAGAAAGTTTTATATTATTTTTACAAGAATATTGAAACGCTCAAGAATTAGTGATTGTCTGACGGCACTGGCAAATACTACTGCAAGTTTTCGCTATAAAATTGTAGATCAACACACTAAGCCTTTTACAATTTTCCTAGCCGAGTTTTTCAGAAGTTTTTTGGTACCGACGGGCAAAACCTATTAAAAATTTCTTTAATGAATCAAAAAAAGTGAACATCTACGTGACTTTAATTTCTAATTTTGATACAAAAATTGTCACTTTAAAATTAAAGACTTGATTGTTAATTAAGAACTCAGTAACAGTCAAAACAAATTTCTCCCCACTTTATAAACTTGCTTTTTGTAAGAATAGACTGTTTTCAAGTTATTTACATTCCACTTAAAATTTTCCCCCAAAAGAATAATATAAAATTGTTGCCTATTTGACACATTCTCACATTCACATTAAAAATCTCATCAAGAAATTTAATTTAAATATTTTTCCATCATATGAAAGTAGCTTCAATGAATTTTCTATTATTTTAATTACACTTTAATTGGAAAATTTTTATCATTCAACAACCCACAAGAGAGAGTGAGAGGAAGAAAATTTATCTCATGAAATTTATCGACGCATTGAGAAAAGACGATAAAATGAAAATTTTAATTTTATAAAACTTTTCCCTCTTTGTTTGAATGAGCAATAATTTTTGTATGTGTGCAAAAAGGAGAGCTCAATGAGCAAATTTATGTATTGTTTTCATAACAATTGAGTGTGCTGTTGAAGTAACTTTTTCTTTCTTTTAGTAAATTTATCTCAATATTTCTTCACTGTAAACTAATCTCATTAATTCCACATCAGTGAATCTTTAAGAGGGCCACTCGACTTTATCTTCTTTACTTCTATTTTGATAGTTTTCACCCTAACTTTTGTAAAAAGCAATTTGCAACCAAATAATATTTTAATTAAACACAATTAATTCAAGCAATAAAAAATTTAATTTTACATTCTATAATTTCCATCTTCATTTATTCTAAAATTGAATATTGATGATAAGGACATTAATTTGCAGTAAGCGCAATACAAATACTCAACACGAGCGCAACGAAATGAATTTGAAAAGCAGGAGACCAGCAAATGAGTGTATGCGGTGCAGACGGGTGAAAATAAGTGAATAAGGGTCTCCAAAAATTGATGATAATAATATAAGGGCGATTCTTTGAATGAAAAGTACTACAAAAGTAGTTAGTTTTTATTGAGTTACTTACTTTTTTGACAACTAAAACCGTTGAAAAATACTTTTAAGTACTTCTTGTTGCTTAATATAATCAATTTTTGGTGGAAATAAGCATCTGTCTTTAACAAAAGTTGAAATTTGTAGAAATGAAAAGAGACTGCAGTCGACCGAGAATTTTTTAAAATTTGAAAAACATTGTTAAAAGAATCTTAAAAATAATGTTTACTGCAATTTTACTTGTTAGTGTGGTAACACAGAATATTAATTGTAACGGACATTTAGATATTCGAACTTGTATTATGTAGTTTTAGGCCCTTGCTAAAAAAGTCCAGTCTTATTCTAGCTGTCAAACTGTACAAACGTGTTATTATTTTGATGTACAACATTTTATTATAATAATATTTCGAAGTCATTACAGTTAGTCTTTGCTATTTATTTTTGTTAGTTCTTCTTTCATCTATGTACACTCTTCAGATAAATTTAAATTCAAGGGAAAAGAACTTCAACTTTTTACCACTTTTTGTCACTTTTTGCAGCGTTTTACGGAAATTCTACGGAGCCTTGCTTAAATTACAAAAATGTTAAGTAATTCATGAAACTCTTAAGTCAAAAATAAATTTCGAACTCTTCTACGTAAAAAGGTAGAGAAAAAATTAATATTTTATCTTCTAGTCCTCTCGGTTATCGAAGCACTCAACTGCTCTAATTTTTCTACGAAAACAAGCAGAAAAAGAATTTTAATGCACTTTTCTTTGATTTCCTTTATTTCTAGAATTGCCCATAAATATATGCACACTTTGCATATTTCTACATTTGTAAACATTATTTTACATAGAAGTAGCGAAGAGAGAAAAAGGGGACGATTTTTCATTTAAAGTAGAAGCCATTTAAATTGGGCATGACGAGAGTGAGAGTGAGTGAATGAGGGAGGATAAATGATATTAAAAGAATAAATATTGAGAGAATGGCAAATGCATGAATATTTAAATTAAAAAGTCGAACCTTCAAGCTATCCAGTGAACAACAAACTCACTGGGAAATAAAGATGAAGAAAAAGAGTCAATAAAATCCTTGTGAGCTCTATAAAAAACGTATTTTTATATTATTAAAAGTTGAGAGCGGGCACTGGTAAATAAAAATGGCAGTAAAATAGTCAATTAGTATTCAAATCATATCAGTAATATTATTTTCATGATTACAAGATTGTGAAAAGAGAGAAAAATGTTTTATTGACAATATACATTGCTATTTTCATCCCCTTATACTCTATACACATGCCGGACATTGAGAACGTTTTTTTATATATTGCAAGCGACATTCATTGCATAAAAATGCGAGCAAATGTTTTGAATGAAAAACGTATGTGGCATTTATGTTAATTTAATTTGTTCCTAATGATTGGGTCGCTAGTTGAAGTCAATCTGCCATTAAATGACTCTTCTCATGTGTATGCACACATTTCCTTGAGATTTACAAGCATGTAAAAGGCAACAGCAGTTGAAAACACTCATAGTTTCAACTATATATGTGTATTCGAGGGTGAATGGACAATTGAGATAAAAAAAAATGAGTTTTGTTATCATCATGAGTTATGTTGTTGACTTAAAGAGAATTTACAGATCTTTTTCCTTTCCCTCATATGAAAAAACCTAATTTTTGAGGGGAGAAAATTGTGAATTATTGTGACAGATATTTTGTGACAATAAAAATTTCCTTTTAATGATAAAAGTACCAAAAAAAGGTTCAATGACTGTTTCCTTTTTTTAAATAGCGGAACAAGAATAAATTTTAATGTATTAAACAGTCTTAACTAAGATTCTAGGAAAATCTCTCTTGAAAAATACAATAAAAATCTTGACATTAATTATCGTTGCAGAAAGCAGAACAAAACAAAAACATTTTTTCCCTCTTGTAATTCAATATTCACTTGATGTTCATCTTGTATAAAAATGAAATGCACACCAGAATAGTTTCACATCAAAAAAATATTTTTCAACATTATTTTCCACAAAATTAAAGCTAAAGCAATTTAGCTTCTGTTGCAGCATTGTTGATAGCAAATAAACATCAATAAACATAATCATGATTGTGTAATGCACAATTTAACAGAAATTAGATTTTTCAGCGAGACCAAAAGATGCTAAATATCATTTTTGTTCCTCTGAGTGAATGAGTGAGTGAGTGAGAGAAAAAGTTCATTGGACTTTTATTTTGATTATTATTATTGTTGTGACAATTTTCATAATGTGATTTTATCAAAACAAGGCCAACAAAACAAACAAATTCGTTTTTTTTTTTGTGGCATTTTTGCATCAAATTTAAATTTTTAATTTGATTGATAGAAATTAAAACCAATTAAATGTGGGAAAAATTATTAGTTTAAATTTTTTTTAATAATTTGTCAAGAGTTGGATATTTTATATCAAATTGATTTCAAATTCTTTAAAAATTGGCAACAGCTTTTCTATAAATAAGATATTTTTTGATTTTTCTCGCGACTTTTGAAAATTTTATCTAGAACTTTGAATCAAGTGTGTTTGAAAAACTAATGATGTTCTCAAATAATATCTTTCTTTGACCTTTGTAAAGTTAGCCGAACTTCGGCGAGCCGTTTCGGCCGAGAAAGTGTGTATATTTACTTATAAATTATTTACAAAGGCTTCCTGATATATCAGGTTTTTTATTCTGAACCGCACTTTAGTTACTTGTTAACACAAAACTAAGATTTTATGCTAAGATTGAAGTCATAAAATAATTTCTAAATTTTCAAATCAATAATCTGGAATTATTGAAAATTTAATTTAAAACTAAATCAATTTCAACCAAGGAGTGCAAACTCTATAAAGAAATTTATCAAAATATCAAAATTTTCGTTGATATTTTCCTTACAGAAAGACATTTCTCAATGTCTATTCTGTTTTGCTAATCAAGAATTCTAGCCAATTGATTTCAACTAATCTTTAGTTAAAATTAAATTAAGTTGAATTTTAAATAATTGTGAAACAATTTCAGACTCTGCTTTTAATATTTTAAAATCAAATCAATCAAATGAATTACTTGTCTCTTTAGATGTCCATTGAACCATTGAAATTTATTAAAATCAGTTTAAAATATTCTAAATCATGATTTTTACTCATTTGAATAGAAAATAAAGAAATTTCTATAATGGTTTATGATTTTCAAACTTTTTAACCTTAACAAATTGTATTGAAAAATATATTGCAACCCCATATAAAATATCATGACAATTGTGGCACTGAATGAAAAACTATTAAATGTAATCATATCGTATGTATGTTATGGTTAAACAAATAGCATGAAAGAATAAGAAAACCTCGAAATGACTCTTAAATGGCAACTTGTTCTCTCATATGAAACACAATATTACACATCAGCAATCTATTCCCATATGGCAATTGTTGTAGTAATATGTTCGGAATGTAATACTAACAAATATTTATATCTAAATGGAATAAATATGAAAAAGCAACAGAACATAATCATCACCATCATCATCGACATTGAAATCAGCAACAATGAATGTTCAAATGGAAATGGAATTTCTCTATTTATCACTTGATATGAGATAACTATCACCAGCATCAGCATTTATAATCATAAGAATGATGTGTTAATGCTAAATATAATCTCAAATATAAAAACAAAAACTTGTTTTTCACAATTTTCTTATTTGTTAAATCATAAAATATTCCATCCCTTGCTTGTGTCTATGTTTACTTGCTTGCTTCCGAAAATCAAATGAATCAACACTTTTTTGCTGAGTTTGCTATTTTGATAGTTTACTTTTGTCTATTACTGAAAATGAAAGGAAATAAAAGTCACTTTTCATATATCGATTTTCATTTTCATTCACATAAGTAGAGAAAGAAAGAAAGAAAGAAGAGAAAAACTTGTTTAAGTCAAGTCAACTCTGAGAAAATGAGTTTGGGATTTTTATGGATATTGATTGAGTCTCTTGTTGACCCAGATTTTTGTTTGATTGGGATTTTTTTATGTAGGAATCATCAAAATTGCTCAATTATTTTGAGTCAAAGTTAGATAAGCACACACAAACACATGATGATGGAAAGAGAACAAAGTAATTATAGTTTAATAAACCAAACAAAATTCATTATGTTGTGATAGATAAAGCTATTCTATTGCATTCATTGTGCATTTCAAATTAATAGATGATAATTGCAATCAATAGCTGCCTTCCTGCTTGCCTGCCATTGAGAGATAAATGGAGTGCATCATTTTCTAATATTTATGTGTCTGTATGTGTGTGCATGTGATTTAGTGCGTAACAATTTTTGCGTGAGTAAATACAAATGCTAGCCAATGGCCAATTGAAATTGATAGACTTCAAATTTTTCGATTGTTGAGGTATGAATGGAAGGTGAGTGTATTAATATTTATGCACGTTGAGTGGGTCTGTTAGACTTGGCTTATTTACTATCAATAAATTTGCTGGTAAATCATTGAGACTTGCAATTAATTTTAATTATTTAGGTCATGAGAATTAAGACGATTTTTGTTTATTATTGACTTTAATTAATTTTATATAATCCAATTGTTTTCATTTATTGTATTTAAGCTTATAATTTTCTTAAATAGAATTTATTAGACAATATCATTAAATTTTAAAGGGTTTTAAAAATTTCTAATTTTAATATTTGGAAACCATTTTGCTAATAAAAAATGACTTAAATTTCCTATGAAATTCAAACACACTTAATTTTGTAAATAACAATAATCACCATTCGTCAAATGGTGTAGGCAGTGTTATTCTCGTTTGTCTACAGCCCACGTGTAGATATTATTTTACATAGACGGATTCATACATCGTAGAGATCTGTCTACGTAGACTAATCTACGTGCAGATGTACTTAAACACGAAAATGTAGACGTCTATGATAACAACACTGGGTACAAGGCCTGAGAACTCTTTTTGCTTACTATGATTATTTTTTGTCTCTATTTTATTTCTTTGTTAAAATCTCGATTTTTCTATCATAATTTTCACTTTTCCAGATTGATTCTTTGCTTTTATAAGCGAACAAGTGATGTCTGCTTAAATATGGCTAGTTTTAAAAATTTGA
This sequence comes from Polypedilum pembai, assembly GCA_014622435.1. Lineage (NCBI taxonomy): Eukaryota > Metazoa > Arthropoda > Insecta > Diptera > Chironomidae > Polypedilum > Polypedilum pembai. The sequence goes on from JACWBX010004206.1 coordinate 55,180, forward strand.
GATCAAATTGGGATCAAAAACTTTTGAAAGAGTTCTCGAGCCTTGACTGGGTGTAAATTATATCAAGAAAACAAATTTTTTATCAAAAATATTGTCAAATTATCAACTGTTTGCACCCCTTAGTTTAAATCGTTTTAGTCACACTTATTGCACTTAAATAAAAATAAATAAACATTCAAATCAATCCAAATCACATTTCTATATCTAAATAAAAAGATTATTTCACACAATAGCGAGGATAAAAGAGAATAAACGATAAGTAATTGACTTAGAGCAATTAATAATTGTCAATGATGCTTACGTGAAGCAATTTCTTCCACTAACTCCTTCATTTCCCTTTTATATTCGTGCCTTGAAGCAAAGTTTTCAATTTTTATCTAAAAGTTTAATAACAATAAAAAAGTGCAATAAATCAGGTGATCAACGAAAAGCGTAAGAGAAGAGAAAAAAAATTCTTTTTCAACTCTCTTTTTTTAAAGTTTTATTGCTTTCCGTGCCATTTTGCAGTGTCACTAGATAGATTAAATTACTCATGTATTTTCTTCCTTCCTCTCGCACCATCATTCGTCTTTTGTTGCTGTTAAATGTTGTGTATATCACAAAAAGAATAGAGAGAATAAAATTAAGTGGGTTCTGGAAGTAAAAAAAAACAACAAGGAGTGGAAAATTTTCTGTTTTTCAAACACTTGATAATAATGAAAATTTCAACCAAGCACATTGTCATGTTTAATCGAGAGCAAAAAAAATTTCTTCTTAGTGTTGATAAGCACATAAAGTAAATCGTAAGTGAAGAATAATAACAAGTGAGGCAGTGTCTCACACTTAAGTAGTTTACAGCTTCCATGCTGGCATTAAAAACTCTATCTTTTATAGTTGTCTGTTGAATAGAGAAAGAAGAAAAAAATTCTCTTTCGTGTCATTGAAAGAAGAAAAAAATATTTCACTTTAATCGTCCCTTTCGCTTGCAAGCACATAAGTACAAAGTGAAAAGAATGAGAGAAAAAAGAAAAAAAATCGTCAACGTGAAATTTGTGAAAGCAAAGTTATAACATTGAATGAGTGAGAAAAAGTAAATAAAATGTTTTTTTCTCTTCTTTTGCTTTGACATTTTCACTCACATAGAGAGAATCTTTTATACGTTTTTCAATTTTATGCTTCACTTTGCACACAATAAAAATGAAATTGAAAATAATGGAAATCAAAATCAATGTTATGGATACATTCTTTCGCTATTTTTTCTTTCATTGAGTTTATTTTGCCTTTTGTTTGAGTTGTTCTTTTTTATGTGTATAAGAAAGAAATATATAAGAAATTTTTGATGAACTGATAAAATTTTAAATAAGTTTTCAAGATCATATTCTAATGTTAAGATCAAAAACAAAAATTCAAAAAATACGAAGAAAATTTTTAATTTTTAAAGGTTCAAAGATAAAAATTTAATGTCAAGAGGATGGTCACTATGGCGGATGGCGAAGAAAAACAAATTTTTGTGAGAAGAAAAGAGAAATTTTTCGCCGAAATGACCATTCCCCTGATTAATGTTCAAAAAATAATTACAAAAATTTTAAGTTCAAAAATCAAGAGTATAAATTTTAGTTCAAAGATCGAGATCAATTTTTAAAATTAAAAATACTGTTAAATTTAAAAATTTTGTTTCTTATTTTAAAATGAGTTTTTTTTACTTCAAAAAGTTTTAAGATTTATTTTTCCAATAACAGTTGTTCATTTTATACAGAATTGATAGTTGAATAATAAAAAATTCTATCAACAACATTCTCAATAAAACATGATATGTTTACATGTTAGTTTGATGCATTGCAATAAGTAAAAAATAAATAAAAGAAAATTGTTATGGATTGTTTCTGTCATACTAGATTCTCAATCTCTTTAAGTTTATCAAAATGTTTTAAAATCAACGGAAGTTTTAAGAAATTGCTTCCAATTAATCGTTTCCGTTTATTA